>CM040239.1:144800545-145078586 GCA_022545495.1 Chrysanthemum lavandulifolium
TCACATGATGGCAACACAACAAAGGGTGATCCGTAGATTTACCGTGGGTCGATGATCCGAAAGCTAATAAAGCACAAAGATTGCGGAATTGAAGAATTGAAGTCACGAGCTCAAGAACAAAGTCAAGAATAGAATGCTAGGATGCAAATGTATTTCATGGCGACCTCCCTTGGGAGATTGTTAGGAATTGGAAATTCCATATTAAAGTGTCGGTCACTCCAATTATAGTCTAGCATATGTTAGCTCGTAGACTTGTTGTTATATATGTTATTAAGTAGTTAATTCGTTAGTTTGTAGCGAGAATAGTTTAGTGTAACACCGTGGAGGAAGGACGGTCTTTACCCACCATGCTCGATCCACAACCGACAGAGGACGATTTGTATGTTACTATAAATACCCTTCCATCCATGGAAGGGTGGTGCTTAATCTAACATTTTACATTTTACAAAGCAAGTCTCTAGCTTGAACACCCATCTCTACTTTCTCACTCTAAATGGCTATCATGTATTTTGATCATCCAAGACCACCAATCATCAAACACAATAATATTTCGATCCAACACACCCCATAACACCACCCTTTTAAGACCATTTTTTTTTTAATTTTTCCATTTATTTAAACAAACTAATATCTCATTAATAAAAAAAACACAAAAAAACATTTATAAAAAAAAAGTAAAAAAAAAGAAAAGAAAAAAAGAGCTAAACTTATTTCAAAAATAAAAAGTTCACAACCCACTTCTTTCATTTACCCACTAAAAACACAATTTAAAACAAAAAAGAAAAAAAAAATCATCATCTTCATTATTTTCCTACACACACTTATACACATACACAAACGCACGCGCACACACATACACCAAATAAACACACACACACAAACACAACACACAAACCCACTTTTAGATAGCATTAAAAATGTTAGGACCGGTTATATGGATGATATGGTGAATCGGGAGGTCTTGGAAGATGGAAGAACACCATCTTCAAGTTAGAGAGAGAAACTAGAGAGAGAAGGGAAACTAGTGTGTGTTTTATTAAAGATGAAAGGTAAATTACACTAAGAGTCTCACCCTCTTAGGAAAGTCTAGAGGGTATTTATAGCTAAACACATACAACTACTGACTATATGACATAACAAGCCCATGTGTTTTAGCTAACAAAGATAGAAATGTAATCCCGCCAATGTAGTTCCATTTACGAGTTAGGAGCGATTCCAACAATCTTCCCCAATGGGACGTAAATAAGGATTACTTACAACATTTCCTACAAGTATAAAAAACAAATATAGAAAGGTCTTCATAAGCTCTTCAAATGTTGATGATGATGAAATTTTACGCTCTTTGTCTTCTTCTTGTACCTCGACTGAGAACCATTTTCTTCACTTGTAGGCAAATGGTGTAATATGCATGAATTGGATTAACTTCCTCCCAAATCATGTCGCATGTCTTTAGCGACTTCTCCCTACACTTTTTGGCGAAGTTTCAATCGACTTCCCCAAACCGACAACCATATTTAGCAGATTCAAACTTTGATGTAGTGAACATTTCTCTAACTTTTGAAATTTTCAAGACGCAGTAGAATTTGTAGATGAGCGATTAACCACACAAGGTAACTCGACTTGTTTCGAAAATCCTTTCTGGGGTAACATGCAAGAAATCAACAAGATCTTCTCACGATGTAGATGCTTCACACCAAACAAACCGCTGAAAGACGAAATGAAACGACTTCCCGAATGTTGCGGTTCATCTAATAATAGTTACTTGTGAATATGCAGCTACACGATAAAATGACCGTGTGTGAGGTATCATAACATCATATTTAGGTAACTTCACACACGATAACTCGATGAAAGTGAGACAATAACACCAAATTAAAAATTTGAACCATTAAATCGCCTCATTTCTTCCCCGATTGAAGAAATTCATGAAAAGAAAGGGTTTTAAAAGTCGTCAAAGAAACAGATCACGACACTCTCTTCCCCGATGTTTTCAATGAATCGAATCATACACCACGATGTTGATGATGAATCGAGCAATGAAACCATGTATGTCCAATTAATCGAACAATTGTGAAGTACCATAAATATTTCATGAGAATCAATCACGATAAAACTTCTCTACTCGTTAATACTCTTCTCAACTAACTCTTTACCGACCCCATTATCATTCGACGGCCAGAGTAGTGACTCTTGACGGAGAAACCCCAATATGACGAACTTGAGACCAAGTAAAATAACTCGAACTTATGACTTAAACTTGTACTATTGTCGACAAAGAACCCTTTTCCTTACGGGTTGATTAACCGGATCAAAGGGGTAAACTTAAAGTTTCTCGAATTATCCATAGCTTTTGTGACACTCGAGCACAACAACGTAACTCCTTAAAAGTGATAGTTATACTGTGAGCACAACAACGTAACTCCTTACATCAGGTATAACTAGACAACTCAAGTCTTTGTCATTCGTAACGGTTAAAGCTCGAACAAGGATCTCGAAGAATCATGCATCCAACCAACCCAATTATCTTCAGATACTAAGTACACGCATCCGTGATATCCCACTTCAACCTCAATTAAATAATAGTGAATTCACGCCGTAGTCACATCTTACGGTTACATGCTCAAAACTAGCCTTCATTAACGGTTTAAATGAACTTGATAATGGTTTCCCGATCTTGTCAAAAATTGTATCCCCGTAAAAGTTTGTAACCACCAAAATACCACTTTAGAGAAAATAATTTTATCCACAATTTTTTCATTTTGTGCCAAGAAAAATTGAAACATATTATAGTCCATATCGCTTTATAGCCCATGTCCGGATAGAATAGATAACCGACCATTCAATTCAATATAAAAATACTCAAGCCCAAATTCAAATGAGAAGTCTGCAAGTGCATTTTGAGGCCCTTGTGAAAAAATTTAACCTCGATCCATTCTAAATTCTCAAGTCGGTCATAAAAGTCTCACACACATAACTTAACCCTAAAAACACTTCTTAATACAATAACCCTAAAACACCACATGAAATATTCGCCTCCCTAAACACATTTCTCCCAAAAAGATCCGAAAAAATCGCATCATCTCCTTACCAAACTAATATCATCAACAACAAATCTCCTTTCTTAACTATCAAACCCACCAAAGAACAATATTTCATTTTCATCTTCGAATTGAAGAAAACAAGTGTTGCACTTCATGGCTTCAAGATCTTTTGATAAAGGTCTCGGTAGGTATTTGATTTTGATATGGAAAACGAAACAAAAGGTTTATAACGGTCTTGTTAGCAAACCCTTTTAATGTTTCAGATATAATTAAAGCATCGCCTTCTAAATTGATCGATGATGAATAAGGTTCAATAAAAAAAATATGTGAAAGATTGAAAGATTGAACTGAGTCTGAGATTAAATTTTTATTTGTGATTGATGATTGGTGTTAGATAGATGTGTTGAGGAGAGATATGTGAGGGTCTTGTGGGTGGCATTAGATTGTAGGTTAGGTTTTTGGTCGAATTTGATTTGGGTCCCGAATAGAATCACGTTTTTTTTATTGAGCAATAGGACTGATGATGTTATGAACACTGAAGTCCATTGCGAGTCTTGGGTATTTTGGTTGTGGTCGAGTGGTATTGGTCGTTTTACCAGTTTACGCCACGATAAGTATTCTTTCTTCTCGCATCTCATCTTTTGTACTTAAGCGTAGACAAGGTTACACGTAAACAATTTCTTACTCGTGAAGTCCTTATGCGTAAAGCAATACGCTGAGGTCTTACTAAATAAGGTTCTTAGCGAAACCTTTCTTACGCCAGAACTCCCTTATACGAACCGGGTCTTACGCAGAAGCTTATGCGTAAGGCTTATGAGTAAGGCTTATGTGTAAGGCTTATGCGTAAGGCTTAGGGTTTTCTTATAACTTATCCAAGCTAGAAGAAATTCACAGCTTGAAGTATTCAACACACTTGTCCAAGTGAGTGAAATACCGAGTAAACTTTGTAGCTTGAAGAAACTCTTTCTGACCCAGTTTTTTACCAATTTGTCTGTTCAGCTTCATATAACCCAGAAAGATGACAAAAAATATTAAACCTTTTGACCCATTTTGATGACCAGATTGACCACTTATTTTACGAGATGGTACAAAAGCAACAATCACAATATGAAAAAGGTCGGCATAAAATTGATGACTTTGGACAATGACCACAAATAACAAGATAAATGTAACCTTTGACATAAAGCAAGTAACTTTTATTTTAGACCATACAGGATCAATAAAAAAAACTGTTACCAAAGTAACAATAGTCAATATTTTAGATTCAAAAAGATGCTAAAACAGTTTTAAAAATAACGAATTTTTGACAAGAACATCACACAAATTAACCAAAACTAAATAGAACTTGCTCTGATACCAATATTAGGACCGATTATATGGATGATATGGTGAATCAGGAGGTCTTGGAAGATGGAAGAACATCATCTTCAAGTTAGAGAGAGAAACTAGGGTGAGAAGGGAAACTAGTGTGTGTTTTATTAAAGATGAAAGGTAAATTACACTAAGAGTCTCACCCTCCTAGGAAAGTCTAGGAGGGTATTTATAGCTAAACACATACAACTATGACTATATGACATAACAAGCCCATGTGTTTTAACTAACAAAGATAGAAAATGTAATCCGCCAATGTCGCTCCATTTACGAAGTTAGAGCGATTCCAAAAAAAAAAAAAAAAAAAAAAAAAAAAACGTTATGCGCTCATTGTTAATACAAATAAGCCGTTAAAATGTTTATTTATATTTTACGATCTTCTAATGTTTTGTCGATAACAAACGTAAAATCATTTTAACGAAACAAATAAAATACGTAAATAGTTTGAGTTAATAGTTTCCCAACACACTTACGTTTTCACATAAAACACTAAAACAAGTATGAGTGATTTTATGATTTAAATACATATGTACAACAACTAGTGTTTACATATTGGGTTAGCATATACTTAAACTAAGTATACTAAAATGGGTAAAAATAAGTATATACTAAATGGGTAAAACTAGCAAATGGTATTGACCCATAACCCATGGTTTTATATATACCACTTAACCAAGTTCATTGTATCTAGAAAAGAAACCCATGGATCAACCCATAACCCATGACCCATGACCCATAACCAAAAATACCCATGGGTAAAGAGGAGCTGCTCCACGGATCCCTGGTTTTGTGCTAGCCGGATCCCAGTGGAAGGGATCCTGGGATCCGGGAAACAGAGAGAATTTTCTATAAATAGAGAGCCATTTCTTCCTTTCTATTCATCACTTCACACACATACTTCCTCTAGTATTCTAACCTCTAACCTCATATCCAAGTGATCTATGTAGTTTGTCTTTTGTTTTGTGTGATCTTCTAGGTTCCTCTTAAAGGAAAGATCACCACTTGAAGACGGTAAGCTCAAGTCCATGAGTTGCCATAAGCCGTCATCAACAAGACAACGAAGGTTCACTTGTTGATAGATCTACCTTTCTCCATAGATGTTAGGTTGAAGGCATTAGTGAAGAATGCCGAAAGTGTCAAGATGAAAGCATTGGTGAAAGGTGCTCATCATCCGTGTAAAAGCATTAGTGAAGAATGCTAAAGGTGTCAAGACAGAAGGCATTAGTGAAGGGTGCCAAGCGTTGTGTCAAAGACATTAGTGAAGGATGCCGATGAATCAAATCAAGTAGCATTTGGGAAGAATGCTTAGGTCGTATAATCGATGAGGTGCATCGTTATACATATAAGTATTTGTTTATTTACAAGGATGGTGATATCCTTGATGGTGTTGAAACAAGGAGTAGATCTCCTTGAGATTAGGTGTTGTGTCGTGAAGGGTAGTAGTTCCTGTTAGGTCACTACTTTTACAACACAAGCTTAATAGAAAGAGATAAAGGCGATTGAACAATAAACAAACACACACACACGTAAGACTTAGACGATTATGCGTAGAGATGTGAGTGAAAGGATAAATTGAACAACCAACCCTCAAGTGAGGGTTATACAAGAGTATTTATAGGAGGGAAGCTAGGGCAACACTCCTAGTTCCCATCCTTTCCTCAATGGGCTTGGGCCTAAGCTCATGGGCCTTCTACATAAGCTTAAGGCTAATAACAAACATAAAGGCCATAATAAAACTAACTATTACATATGAATTACTAACACTTGATTTAGGTTTAGGAGTGATTCCAACAATCTCCCCTTAAGTGTTGGTGATGAATGAATATGAACGGTGAAGGCTTTGATGTAATAGTAGCTTTGACGTCTTTTGACATTCTTCTTCTTGTGAGAAGAATTGCCTTGATTCGAACAATCTCCTCGGTGTAGAAATTGTTTTCTTTAAATGCTTTTGCTTTGACGTCATCTTTAACTTTGTTCTTTGATTATTGTTCTTTGTGATGGTAGTGATAGTATGTTGTTGTTGTTCGCATCAAGTCTCGCCTCAGTTCCGCTTCACGCTCCAGTGTTCCACGCCATTCTTCAACATGCTCACACGCTCTTTGACGTTGGATTTCAAGATCGATGAAGTTCTTAAGTCTTTAACTTTGTAGATTCTTTGGCTTGACGAAGAATCATTCGACTTTGTGTTGCTTTGTGATAGAACTTTCATTAGTGATGATGTCGGGCATGAGCATGTGAAGAATCAGACGATCGCTCCGCCTCCGAGCTTCCATAAGAAGTAAACATGAAAACGGTTAGTAATAAGCGGATTCCCACTTACAAGTTTGAACTCGAGAGTGTTAACAGATAGTGTGAAAACACAACTCTTAATTCTCACAAAGGCCGCCTCGAACCGGAGTCCCACAAGTGAGATAACGCGATGTACCGGTACACCCACGATTCGGATGAGTCGCCGAGGTACACCAAAGCATCACCTCATGATCAGAGACCGTTTGAGACACACAAAGCGTAATCCACGGAGTTACCGAGTGACTGCTGTCGGGGCCGTTTGATGTTGACCCGCGGAGTTTCCATTCAATCACCGAGGATCCCAGCTGTGAACCTCTCATAAATGTTCTCGACATTGCTAAGATCCGTGAAGGACTCGATAACGCACCACCGATGTTCTTATTGTTGAACATCAAGTGATGAAATGTCAAGTGTACCTAAGAGATCTTTTGATGAATCTCGTGCTCTAGACTCAATGGTGCATTTTGGTTTTCCTGAGCGAGACTAGGGAGAGGGTCTCCTTCTTCAATACCAAGAATTCTAAGAGAAAGCCGATAGCTTATGTAGGGTTCCCGTGAGAATGAAGCAAGCTTCTTCGAGAGAAACTTGAGTGGCTAAGAAGGTTTAGTGCATGCGCCATCGGGTCCATGACGACTTTTAATCTTCAATACCGGCATCACTAAGTGACAACCAAGAGCTTATGAATTGAACCCGGTCTCGCCTCTATGTTGAATAATTTAGAGGGCTATTTCTTTTCACCCTTTCTTTGCATTTCTTTTAATTCTTCAACTCCTTATTTCTCCGATTCTCATTTTCTCCTTTTATAATCGTACTAAGGACTTCTAAGTACTAACTATTTGTGATGTCCTTGGGTAGATCCTCCGGCTCTAGCGGATCATAGGACAGTTATTCCTAACCTTAGTCACCTTATAACTCCATGACTAACCTATGTTGCCATAAAACCAATTTTCAAGAAAATCTCTCACAACGGTTATGATTGTAAACATTTTGTACCATTGTAAGAGTTTGATCTTTGTAAATACTCCCCTCCACATGTGCTTAAGAGTTTTTACGAAATCGCACGGTGAGGAAGGAGCGTGCACTTTATGAATTGATCAACTCAAGATAGACAATCCCCGCGAGACACAGATTCGTTGCATAGTTAAAGAGTTACATTGTCGCTTTTAGGTGACAACTAGCTCTAATAACTACCTTGAAGGTGTAGACAAACCTCGAGAGGTTGTCAAACCCGTCGAGTTCATGTCTACCAAGAGTTTCTCGAATGGTACATTCTACTCGGACAAGTTCTTTGCGAGACACGTTTACATTACTAGCGAACTAGTTTGAAATTATTACCCGTCTGGACAAGTCTTTTCGAGATACTAACATTACGTGCATCATCAATTCGTTGGTTAAGTCTATAACACAAAGATTCATTTGCATTTACACAACATATTTCTTATCACATAATTTTCTCCCCCTCAAAAATGGCATATAAAATGTTATTTTTGAAAAGTTGAGAATAAATATGACCATTTCGATTGTTGCGGGAAGATGACCACTATGAACAATTTGTGAACAAAGTTTTAACTCAAGTACTCCCCCTCAACAAGTGATATAAACGGTTGAGTTTTTGAAAATTCATACGAGGAAGTACTTGTTCTTTTGAGAAAAACCTTGAAAAATGAAAGGTTTGATAGGTTTTACTCAAAAGTAAGAAGCTTTCGCTCCTTTTATAAGGATTGTGGCACTGAAGCGTACCACAGGGTCCTTTCTTGCAAATTACGGGTTGTACACTGTTATGTGTGCACAAGCCATAGACATATATAATCACACATCCAAATGTAATAATGAAAGAAACAGTTCAAGGGGTACCAGGAAGTCCAGTGATGTTGCCAGGAGTGCGAACCGGGCGTTGATAGTGCGAACCGGGCGTTGATAGCCGGTGATGTTAATCTTGGGTCGACCACCAACAAAGCTTTCCAATGTTCTGAACTGATCCCTTCGATACAAACTTTCATCAATCATTCTGATGATCCTCCTCACATCCCTTCGATACAACCTTTCATCAATCGCTTAGGAGACCCAATCTTTTGATGTATATCCTTCAACCTATAAGCCAATCCGTCCCTAACCATCTTCAAAGTGTGATCCCTAAACTTGTGAAGATCTCTACACGCCATCAAGCAATTTCGTTGAAGTTCACCGCGATAAACGACGCCGAATGGTTTGCCGACGAGTGTGTATGTGGAAGTTGGTTGATGTCGGGAAGATCTAGCCGAGGTGGAGTGAAGTTGACACGGGTCCGATATGATTCAACCGCAAGTCGGAGATCTTCTACACGTTCTGTATGACTATGCTTCGATGAATATTAGCAAGGACTTGATGTATTCACGTTGTACTTCATCGAGAATTGTCTCATGCGTCCCTCATGCTTTGGAAGATACGGATCTTCAATGTCGTTGAGAGACAAATTCAAAGTCCGCTTCATCGAATGCATAATCTCTTCGCCTTGTCTTTTGACCACGATATTCTTGAGAAAGTGTAGTCCCATTTAGACGAAGATCAACATGTTTAACAACAACGATTCCTTTAGTCTTGAACGCTTCATTTTGAGACTTCGAACTTGGCGACACGTAGTAGATTCACAAACGTCCGCCAATGGTGAATCCCATACATTGCATCACGGTCAAATAATTCCACATTGTTAGAAAACATGTGGGTAGCCTTTTTCCTCGATGGCTATGCGGTTTGAGTATATGGTCACGGAACGGAAGTGTCGAGAGATGTAGCATATTTCCTTGAATCATCAACGCCGCCGTAGGAGAAATTGTGTGTCTTTGTTGAAGAAATATCGAATGGAATCCGAGGCTCATCTGGTTGGCCAATTATTGGTAGAGGTTTAGACCACGGTGTAATATGGAGGGTTATCCCGTTTAGTGAAGTCGATGTTTGCTTCGGGTTGAGCCAATCCATGTTGTTAGACATAGCTCGAGCAATGTTTTCAAGGTGATATTCGACCTCGATGGCACTTTCCGAGCTATCTTTAACGTTGAAAAGCTTCATTTTAATTCGCCTCAACTCGCATTTCGTCATCTTCTTTACTCGAATTTTCTTGCGGATCTTAGCATGCTCCAATGTATTACCGTCTACCGGATCTTGACCTTCAATTGGATAGTGGGTGGAATTAACAAGTGTAGAAAACCATTCAAATTCCTCGTGTTATCTTCATCTAGCCATGATACGACGTTAGTAGTAGGCGCTTCTTCTTCTTTTTCTTAGGCCTAGATGAAGATTACGGTTTCTTAACTTGTTTGGGAGAGGTGGGTTGTTGTAGGGCTCACGGACTTCCTCATCGTCACCACCCGTATACTCAAAATGATCGCCGATTTTCCGAGTGCAGGGTGGTAATTCGTAAGAATCTGAGGTTTATCGGCAGGAAGAACGAGGAGGAGACCTTTTTGAGCAGGAGTCCATTGGGAGGAGGTTTCATAGAAGATGATTCACCGAGACTTCTTCGGGCATTTGGGCTCATTGTCCTTATCCTTATCCTTGTCATCATCGTCTCTTGAACGTTTCGCCTTCAAATTTTCTCCGCATGTTGATTTGAGTTGATATTCCAAGAATGCTTCAAGCAATTTACCTTCGTGAGAGGCAAGTGTTGCGGATCGTTTGGACATTTGAGCTACCACCGGTCAACTAACTCAAAGATCCGAGAAGATTATGGGATCAACCGGATTGATGTTCACGTGCATTGGTGTTGATTTCATAGTCCGCTTGGCGGATGAAGTAGATTCGGATAGAGTTGTTTGGTGAATAACTCCTTTGTAACTTTAGGAACAATGTCAAGAAGGTCTTGATGAGTGTATCCTTTGATCATCTCGTCCATTTTCCTTGAAGATCATCTTTCATGAGCTTACGGACATACTCCTTTCAACTTTCATCTCGTCGATCTCATCATGAATATATTGTATCCGATCAAGAGAAATTCATCTTCTGTAGAGCATGTCTTTCTTTCCGACTTGGTTGACAAAGATTCACAATTCTTTTATGAGTATGAGAAATCCAAGATCGAGTTGGCTTCTTCACCGATTTGGATGTTGATTTGGTTGATCTTTTAGATGGTGGTGGTGAAGAGTGAGATGATGAATCGATGATGAGGAGACATGAGGAGGCTCCGGGTCCTTAGGAGGTTCGAGAGTTTTCTCCAGAGGCCGTCGTGATCGTCAAGAAGATACTTTTCATAATCAACATCTTCATCATTTCCGGACTTAGCTTCTTCATCGCCTTTATCTTTCTTAGACTTCTCAAGATCCCGTTCCTCAATGTCAAACTTAATAGACTCCTCCTGTTGCTTTTGTTGTTGTTCCAAAGTGGTGGCACCGGTTCCCTTATCGGGTCGATTAACCGCATCAGGATCGGTGTGGGTTGAACATCACCACTTGACCCTCCGGGACACCCATTTGATCTTTGGCAAATTCCTCCGCAATGTGTTGAGTCTAACAAATTTGAACTTCTTCCCCAGATGATGTATCCAAAGCCTCTTCATCCGAGCTTGAGCTTTCATAAGGCACAAGTATCGAGTCTTCCTTTGCTTATATCTCGCTGGTGGATGTGATGTTTTACTCTTGAAGGAGGTGCTTGATTGCTGATTCGAGTAGAAGACCTCTTCGATCCGATTGTGTATCTTCGAGTTTTCGTCCACTAGCTTTCTTGGCGATTCGAGCTTTGGCACGGAATGGGAACGACTTCCTTAGAAGGAGCAGGTCCTTTTACGAGGAGGATTCCTCTTGGGAGCTTCCTCGACTCTCGATGCTTATAGCACTTCCTCTGACCGCTTCTTCTTGTTCTCCGTAGGTGTCCCGGAAGGTTTCTCATCAAGATGTCCAACTTTGCCTTCTTTCACCGCAACTAGATACCTTTTGTATGTCTCAAGCTTTTGATTTCTTTAGACGTAAGGTGATCGGGTAACACAAAGACCGTTTCTTTGTTGACGATTCCTTGATTCGGCAGCTAAAATAGGCTCACCAACATGTCGTGATTGTCGGGGTCATTGAGCCTCTTGGGAATATCGTGATGAAGACCAAGTGCTCGGATCAACAGCTTTAGTGTATCGACATAGGGAATCTTTGAGCCAAGCTTTTGAGAAATGACATCATGTCATCCCATATCGAGCTTCCAGTTCGATGTGCTTCATGTTGATTAATGACCAAAAGATTTGCGCTCCATGAGCTTGGGATGCTCATAGCCGCTATCACGACCGAGACAGATTGGTGATGATGATGTAGAGTGTTCTCCACGGTTGAGGAATGTTCTTAAGCTCCACATGAGAATGCTTAGTGATAATTCTCAAGCTTCATCATAGCCAATATCAATCAAGAATTGCAAACTGCTCTCTTGATGGTGTGGCATAGAAATCGGTTGACTCGATGTCGTGGATGAGAAGAACGACCCGTGAAGTCCGCATGTGTGATGGTGACTTGTTTATGATTGAGCGTCATCACTGCGGTTTGACCTTTGACCCTCCGCATTGTATTCCGAATTGTTTGTATGTAGATCTCCCAGATCAGAAAGCGTAATGTGAGATCATGTTCGGTAGGGATGATTCTTGAGAATATCCATAGCAATCAAGCGGAAGATTACGAAAGCGGTGAGGGTATCAAAGTCAATTTTGAGATTGTTCTTCCAATCTTCCTGATAGCCATTAGGGAAGATATCGGCCATTGTGAGAACATCCGTGCATCCACATTCATTCGAAAGCGACCATGTCGTGATCTCAAATAACATTAGCCAAAAGAACCAACATATCGAAAGACATAATGTTAGCAATGAAGGTTTTATTGTCTAATTATAGAATGTGCAATGTCAATGAAAGTTACGAGTCCAAAGTCACTTGTTTGTTCAATAGTCCAATGACGCCGTGATAAGTTTAAGTGAGTTAGTTAACTTTAAGTTTTAAAGTTTATGTTATCACTTATTTAACACAACATATTAAACGTTTAAGCTTATTAGTGACATTATTGGTTTCGTGACGTTATGATTTATTTATTTACAAGTTTGCACGCGTAACAATTCATAATGAAGGTTTGATCAAGCCTTATGCGTAGAAATGGTAGCTTATGCGTAAGCAGAGAAGTATACGCGTGACGCAAGCTTATGCGTGGGATCCTTTCTTACGCGTAAGAAATATTACAGCGTGAGGAAAAGGGAACCTTATGCGTAAAGCTTACGCGAGGCGATATAAAACCTTACGCTGTAAGGCTTACTCGTAAGAGTAGACCTTATGCGTAGAGGTCATCGTTTACGCATATCCTTCACAGGATACGCGTAGTCCCTTTGTAGAACCTTACGCGTAAGATTTCTCTTACGCATAACTTTCTACGCGTAAGGTGATCCTTATGCGTAGAGTTTCAATGACCTTGATTCTGAGTTTTATGCGTAGCAAGCCTGAAATAAAATAATCATAGCATCAATTTTGACACATACATTCATCTTATAACAGATCATGGCATGTATATTCATCAAACAGTTTACACGTAAAATTACTTATGCGTAGCCTAAAACCCTACAAATTCAAGAGTTACGCGTATGAAATCTAGCCATAGGATTTGCACCAAAGTGTTTCCGGAGGTCTAAGAAGCATATAGAGAATGTTAATCCAAGTTTTAACATCGGATAAGCCATGAATCAAAAATACCCAATTGTATGAACTAGAACCCTAATTTTCAATTTATGAAGCATAAGTGTTTCGGGTGATTTACGGGTTTAAATATGCTCAATTCAACTTGAAAACAACCTCATACAACAATATTTATCACCAAAAACGTTCTTATTTGAAAATCAATCAATTCATGTTCCCAGGTGGATTTTGAGGATAAACATAGTATCATTGATGTTATTAAAACGTTTTGACACTCTTATTTTAACCACAAACACATACCAATGATTGTGTGTTCATACGCTTATGCGTAGAACACATAGTCACTCATATCTCATAATTTAGCCGTTGGACTTGCATAAAAATCAAAACCTTTGCTTGTAATTATGTTAAGACTATTAAAACACTTACACTTTGATGATCAAAAACACAGATTTCTTGAACGATTTGTATGCGTAGGATTAGTTAGGTTTGTGTAATAAATGTGAGGTGAAATAGTTAGGTGGAGGAGTTTTATTAAAAGTAACTTTAAGCTTTTGGCAGTTTTGGTCCCTCCACCTTTTCCATTTTCATCCAAAGCCTTATAACTTCCATTTTGGTTACCAAATGATAGATTTTAAGAAAGAAACTTGACGACACTCCCCCTTGACTTAAGAAAATAATGAAAGGTTATAAATTTTAGTCCAAGGAGTGTCACTGAACCAGAAAAAAATGACCACCATTTTAAAGAATCAACCGGTATAGTATAACATGCAAGTACACAGTTATTTTGAAACAGTTAAGTATTTATTTTCTCCCCCTCAACACTTGATCGGAAAAAACCGAATTTTGAAAGATTAAAATGTTGACTAAGAAATGTACTTGCCATGTTGAAAGAAAGAAAAATAGATAGAAGAATATTTTTGTTGTTTTATCGTGTTTTATATTTTTATATTTTGTTTTGAAAATATTTACAAAGAGATTTTGGTTTTGACGGGTTTTAAGACTATTTTAGGAGTTCATCCAGGTTCCTCTTGAGTCAAACACCGCATACCAATCCGGTGGACCAACTCATTAAACCTAGCGGGAGGCAAGGCTTTGGTGAGTAGATCTCGCCAATTGGTATTCTGCACCCAGGCATAATTCAACTGCACTGCTCCACGTGGTCCTTGATGAAATGATAGCGAAGATCGATGTGCTTTGATTTCGAAAAGTCGAATCGAGTTGCACGAGATCGCAATGGCACTCATTGTCGCAAAGACATCGGATTCTGTCAAATCGTAACCATAGTCTTTGAGTTGTGTTCTCATCCGATGACTTGAGCACAACACGCCGACATGGCTACATATTCAACTTCGGTTGATGACAAAGAATGTACAATCATGCTTCTTCGATTGCCAAGACACCGCTTTATCACCAAGAAATTGTAGTGCTCTGAAGTACTTTTTCGTGAATCTAAACATCCCGCGTGATCGACATCCGAAAAGCGATTAGTTCAAAACCGAATCCTTCGGATACCAAATCCCAAGTTAATGGTTCCCTTGATGTATCGGAGGATTCTTTTAACTTTGAGAGGTGGTTTTCGGTTGGTCTTGATCGATAACGAAAGCATAGATAAACGACAAAGACAATGTCGTCACTATCTCGTTAGATACATGAGAGACCCAATAATACTTGGTATTTGGTAGGGTCCACTAATTTCCCATGTAAATCAAGATCTAGCTTCTTGGTATGAGTCATTGGTGTGGCATAAGTGTCACATGTTTTCATTCCAAATTTGTTTAACAATTCAAGGGCATATTTGGATCGACTCAAGAAAATACCACGGGTTGATTGATGAACTTGCAGTCCTAGAAAGAACGTAAGTTCACCCATCATGGACATTTCAAAATTTTTCTTCATTAGTTTTGCAAAAGCGATTGAGTACTTTTTATGTGTGACCCAAAATAATGTCATCCACGTAAATTTGAAAAATTAAGATATGTGCCCCGTGATATTGTATAAAAAGAGTAGGGTCGACCGAACCTTTGGTGAAATTATTAGCAATGAGGAAAGATGATAGCTTATCGTACCATGCCCGAGGAGCTTGTTTGAGACCATAAAGAGCTTTGTTCAGTTTGTAGACATGGTTCGGGAACTCGGGATCAACGAATCCTTCCGGTTGGTCGACATAAACCATTTCTTTCGCTTGTCCATTGAGAAACGCAGTTTTGACATCCATCCGAAAGACCGTCATATTTATATGAGCCGCGAACGAGAAATATCCGAACGACCTCAAGACGAGCAACCGAGCAAAGATTCTTCAAAGTCAATACCTCTTCTTGACGATAACCCTTAGCAACTAGACGTGACTTATTTCGGATTACGTTCCCTTCAAAGATCCAATTTGTTCTTCCAAATCCATTTGAGACCAATGACGTAGACCCTCGTTGGTCTTTCAACCAGTTCCCATACTTCAAGACGCTTTGAATTGGTTGAGTTCTTCTTGCATGGATTCAATCCAATTGTCTTTTGTCATTCGTCTTTAATGTTTTTAGGCTCAGTTGGCGGGGCGGTGAGTGCATAGATGCAATGTTCACCGTCGAGTGAAGACGTTGTCTCGTAACGGTTGGTTGATTCGGGTTGCCAATAATATTTTCCGGAGGATGGTCTTTTGTCCATCTATGTGTAGAGGTTGATGTTGGTATACATTGTGCGATTTTGAGGATTCAAATGGCTTTTTGAAGATTCCGCGACATCTCGTGCAGCAGCCTCATTAGCAAACGGGTTAAAGAACGATTTGGATCAAAGTCTGCGGTGGGGTACTTCATTCGAATATCATCGTGGGTTCATCATTGTTGGAGCGGTTTGTTCAACTGCTGTGGTGGAGTCAATCGGTGGTGCTTCTTCAACAAAGTTGTTGTAGCAGGTGTATCGTGTAAAGAGTAGTATCGGTTGAGCAATGAAACAACGGATACACCGAGCACGTTCATCAATATCGCCACTTGAATAGTGGAGCAAATAACCTTTCCATTTGTTGACGAGTGAGTGGGGGCTTTGTTCGGTGATGATGGGGTTTGAGGAAGTTTAAGCGGTTGTGACCGGTTCCAAGTCATTATACTCGTAAGCCATTTCAGTAAGTTCATCAAAATGAGCATGAATCGTTTCCATAACCCGCTTGCATTTGCGACGATTCCGGATCCGTAACCTTTAGAATTCTCACAATATCCAATAAAGACTCAATGTCACTTTGGCTTTGAGCTTTCCAAAATCATCACGATCATTATTCGGATAGCAAAGGGAGCCAAATACATGAAAGTGTTTGAAATTCGGTTTATGGTTGTGGAGAAGCTCAAACGGTGTTTTGTTGTGGCGTTTAGTAATCATAGAACGGTGATTTGATTAAAAATCAATAATAGAGAAGTTGTGTAGTATGTTGGGTAACTCAAGCGTGTTAGGTTTGAGCACCGAGATCGTTCCAAACGAGGGTTGAATGGAATTTCCAACTCACGTCTCGATTATCGGGATTTGAATAAGAAAAGGGGGTAAAATGATGTTTTCTAAACTACGGGATAAGGAGAGTAAATGAAACTAAAATCTATGGGGAAAACCTAAGAGTTATGGCAAACTACGCAATTCTACACTAAAACGCAACACGGATTAAAACGAAAGCTTGAATAAAATGCAACCACGTCTAATCTAAATCCTAAAAATAACCTAAAATTACTTTTACTCTAGAAATGTAATGTGAAAACTATTTAAGAATTAAAATTATCTTTTTTAGATTTTTCTGGATTTTATTATAATTAAAAACTAATTTTATAACTTTTAAATCTAATTTAAAATACTAAAACTTATGAAAATAAAAGGGAAAAATATGAAACTATTTTAATAAAATCTAAAATATCCTAAGAGAATTTTCAAAACTAATTTTATATTTTTCCGATTATTTTCTATTTTCTACTAATCTAAAACTATTTAAATCTAATTTAAATTGTGAAAAATACCAAATAAAAGGGGAAATATAGGGAAAAATATTTTTATGCTTTTATATTTTTCTTAAACTGGGAAAATTGAAAATTATTTTTTGGAACTTTTTCTTAATTATTTGCAATAAAAGCTATTTAAAAGTGATTAAAAACTATTTAAAATTAAGAAAAATAGTAAACAGTAACTAAAAATTATGAAAAATTCAGGAAAATTCTAAATTATTATTCTAAAGCTATGAAAAATATAAAAACATGGGCTTATGTGAGAGAAATGAGGGATGTAGTGTAAACGGCTACTAAATAAGCACTTAGAAATAAGCAAATAAGCACTAAAAGTTATCAAACCGGTACAAGAACTAAATTATACTAAAATAAGCTAAAATCAACTGGTTACTTCTACTCCTAATCTCGATAAGGGTCTAATAAGTTTTAAAGCCAACAAACACTAAAGCAAAACAGTTTACGCCCCTACTTTGAGCTTATGCACATGCTTATTTAAGAAGCTAAAGGAAAACCAAAAGTGTGGTTCTCAAGTCCACCAATCAGAGATTACATATCTAAGAATACAGCTAATAAGGACTGGTGATGAGGAAATTAGAGATCAAAACAAAAGGGCATATTGGGACAGTAGGCTGATGATGTGCAGAGATAAAAATGGCAATTAGAAGGCTTAAAAGGGCTCAGAATAAGCTTCTAGATATCCTGATAAGCTACTAGGGAAGAAGGACAACTAACTAAACTACATCTAAACCTAAATAAGCAATATGAACCATCTAAATAAGTTGAATTAAAGGTGAATAAGCACTTAAAACTTAACTGATGCAGCAGACAGCAAAAATGACTTGAGGAAAGGATGAAACCATTTTGACTTTTCTATTTTTAACAAACTTTGACTTTTATGGATTTTGAATTGATTCTAAATGACTGAAAATGGAACATTAAGCTATTCTAAGACTTAGTTAAGCTAACTTAACAACTTCTAATCCTAACTCTAAACTGATGTAGCCTAAATCATCCTAAACTAACTGTGATAAATCTTAAAGAGCAACTTTGACTTTTGATGAAAAACTAATGCAATTTATGATCAAACCAACCTACATGGATCTATAGTGGACTAACACAACTAAAGGTACCACCTAAAACAGCTTCTAACATTGAAATCCAACTTAAACCAAACACCCCTTTTATGAATAAAATGCATTTTAATTTTGAAAACCATGATGAAATCTTCTTTTAACTGAGGTGGAATTGCTAATCAACTAAAAACTAAATCAAACACCAACTCAAAAACAGATTTTAAACTAAAACTTGATTGACTTTTAAATTTGACCCGATTTGACTTTTTGAAGAAAATGAGATTAAGAACAAGTGAATATAGAAATAACCTCACATAAGCTCACATAAGCTTATGTGAGCTTGATGAGTAACAAACAAATCTTCAAAACAGTTATGAAAAGAAATTGAGAAGAAATTCAATTCGACAAGAACTTAAATGAGAACTTGACTTGCATTAATAAAGAAGAATTACAGAATTGAAGTGAAAAGAACTGGATTACACTATTAAAACAATATAAATAACAAGTAAATAAATGGCCAAAATTTCTTTAAGACATAAGAAATTGGACGACTTGATCTTTGTGAAGGAATGGGTATAAATAGCTGATGAGGAAGCTTGAGATGCCTTTCAGAAGCTCCTAGATGTCTAATCTCAGCCTTAGATTCATTCTCTAGTCACCAAATCAATTCACAGCCCTTGGATTGCTTGGGTGATGTGTTTCGACCAATAAGGAAGCTCCATTTGTACACGTTGGCATTCTATCCTGACAAGTCAGCTTCTAGAAGATAGATAGATTCTTAGTACGAGGATATAGGTGGGTAAATGGTGGTAAAATGGTGGGTAAATGGTGCGTTTGGTTTGGGGAAGAAAAGGGTACTGTTTGGGCGCGGGGTGGATTAAATATATTTGTTTGAGTTATTTTGACCGGTATTGGGGTTGACTCGGGTAAAGAAACGGGTAAAGTGGTATCCGGGTTTGATATATTGGGCGGGTAAAGGATTAGCTGGGATGGATTGGACCGGTTTATGTTTATTGGGCCATGGGTTTGTGTTATTGAATTTAGGATTATGTTGGATTAGTTAAGTGATCCAAGTAGCAATATAGGGACCAAAGTGGTAAAAGCTGAAACTCCAAGGGCCAAACATGTAAATTCTGAAAGTATCTTCAAGGACCATTCTTGACAATCTTCAAATAAACCAAGGGCCAATTTGCAATTTCTGAATCTTCAAGGCCACTTTGCCAAATGCTCAAACTTGAGGGGCCAATTTTGACATTCTTCAAACTTGAGTAAAACTTCCAAAATCATCCCTGAGAATAAAATCTTCATAAATGCTCAATTTTAATCTTCCTACCAACTTAAGCTCTCTTAATCTCTCGTGCTCGGATTTATATCCGATTTGGTTCCTTTTGTGTGTTTTACATATCCGTACTGCACAAGCACAAACTCAAGAAAACCATAAATATTAGCAATAAACGCTCTTTCTTGGTTATTTTGGGTCTATTTTGATATAGAAAAGGTATGTGTTTTAGCACATACCAAAATACCCAGACGAGACCATTGTCGTGTCCTCACGCAATGCAATCAACTCACGCTTCTAAAACCAAGGATTTCAATCTCTTTCTACTAAACCTATGAAGAAGTAGCAAAGATTCCTCAAAAGAGATTAAGAAAGCCTTAATTCTAAAAGCGCCTGCTTAGCTTTTAAATTCACATATATAGATATTACGGTTACACATTCCGGTTATGAATGACGGTTTGTTGAACTTTCATGTCGATCAATAACTCCAACATTTTTCAAACGACACGTTAGGATCACGAGTAGAAAACACAACACAGTGAAGTGACCATACGGATAGAATACATCGTCCCGATTTTTCACAAGTCCCAAACTAAGCGTAAAATCAAAATCATTGTTAAATATGATTCTAGATGCTAACACTACCCATGGAAGTTACTTGTGTAATTACCTTTTGTTCCCATTTTCCTATTTTCCTCTAGATTTTTTATTTATGAGAAATGAATTTCTTCAAATTTCTCGCTTCGATAACTTTATTCCGATAAAGATACAAAGCAAAGTCGATAATTAGTTATCCATCTTCTCTCAAGAACCATTGTCCCAAAAATGAGGTCCACATCAAGGAATTTTTATTCACTTATACTTTTGATTTTTCATTTTTCAATCATCCAATTTTTTTTTTTTTTTGAATCACTTATACTTTTATGAGCTATGAACTACGGAGCTTCACGGGGTAATTCCAAGACTATAGGATTCATGAATGAGGATCCCGGTTGGCTAGACTAAGACCTCACTCAATCCCGGCTAAAGATCCATGGGTCCGATCTCGACACATACTCATAACTTTACTTATTACTTTTCACTTATTACTTGCTTATTTATTACGGATCCTTGATGTGTACCCAATTTTTAAAAAGATTCTTTTAAGAAGATAAAGAAGTAACTATCGCCAAAAACTCAACATCTCTAATTATTTAGATGATATGGGTGAAACAATTTTGTGGGAACAAAAAGCCATAAGTACCTTCATGAGCTCTAAAGAGAACCAACTACTCCACGCTTAGCATCTAAACTCATAAGTAACTCTATCATTTCTCGATCTCCGCAAATTTAAAATCCCAAATAATGAGATCCGCGGATGCTTAGCCGATAATTTTAGATTACCTATGGTTAAGGGAACAAGCTAGGGCTCAACACGCCCGGTCAAGTCGAATTCTATTCCTACTCTCACCAAATGAAAAGTCAACAAGGTGTCAAAACATATATAAACTTAGCAAATGCTCGCCTAATGAAATCAAGTTATGCATATTTAAAATCACTCGTGAAACTTGCAAAATATTGGCCTTGTGAGCTAGAATTGATTTTATAGCTTCTTGTCTAAGAGACTAGCAAAACTTTTCAATCAAAAGACTTAACAAAAGCTTACAAAAATTTTTAAATTTTCACATTTTGCACAATTTTATATTTTCTAAGGAAAACGGGTCATGAGAGAAACACAACAAAAATAAGCAAGTGCGGTCAAATCAAATCAAGATTACCCTACCCCAGACTAGAACGAAACATTGTCCTCAATGTTTAAAGCAAGGTATCACGAAAATCTAAAAGCCGTTTATTAAGTATGCTAGAAGATAAGCGTTAGTCGATAAGATTAGATATCGGATTTCCATCAAGATCGATCATGAAACTCGAGTGGAGAAAAGACAAACTTCGAGCACGAGAGTCTTCATATCGGGAACATCCTAAACACAACATCACAAACAACCAAACACGAGAAATCAAGAGGCTAACCCTTCGCGTCACTTATTAGAAAATAGAAAGAAGATAGAAACGCTTGTTTTGTTATCGAGTCGTTAGCTTGACCGCCCCGAATTCATTTGTCCTTGGGGAAGCAAGTGGAAAAGATAATCTCCATCGGACTTTCGTTCAAGAGGTTTGGATAAACATTGAAAAATGAGAAAGTTCCACTCGATGAGATACCCACGGTCTAAATAGCAAAAACTTTAAACGGTGATACCGGGGTCAAAGATTGTATCCTCACTCCCGCAAGAGTGAAGAAGAGGAGAAATCACATTATATTGAAGAAATGGAATAAAGATTTTGATAACAATAAAGATCCATTCTTCATCTTCAAAAGCAAATTTCATATAATCCTTAATTTGAATTTGATCATTTAAGCTCGTAGGGTGATTTTCAACAAAAATATCGGGAGGAAAAGGCGGGGTGATGTCTATGATAACGAAACTCTTTTGAGAGAGCTGCTCGTCCCCCAAACGGAAATCTTCCTCAAGATCAAAATAGACGCGATCATATTCAGGAGGAGATATGATATGAGAAAGTTCACCGGAGAACTCCTCGAGATAATCATCATTAATCTTTCGTGGCGGCTCATTTAATGGATCGTCATTCAACAAACTTTCAATCTCTCTTAAATCGACTTCAAAATCAAAGTCATCGTCCTCACTTCCCGGTGGAAGAGGATCGATGCGAGTGAGTTCATCGGCGAACTCCTCGAGAGACGAATCCTTGAGCTCGGGCTCCGGAGGATTTTCATTAGACGGCTCTACTGCTTTAATTTCTACAAGCGGGACAAACGGAGGTGGGATTTATGCGGTACTTTGTGAGCTAGGAACTTGCACCTTTTCCATTATGGTCTCCGTGTCGGACTCATCACTTTCCTCGTCAAAGATTTGATTGTCAAAATTGATAGTATATTCTGAATCGAATTCAAACAAAGGATTTGTGAAGGTCATTTTGAAAGTTTCTGAAATCGAATCAAAAGGTGTTTCAGATACCCTTGGGATTGGAACAAGGTCATCAATATTCTCAAGAGGATTGCATTCAACTTCCTTATCCCCCATTGACAAGGTATCCGAAGGTTCGTTAATGAGCGGATCGATCTTTAAGTTCTCTTCTTCAAATGGTTCATCGTCATCACTCTCGTCAGAGTCAGAATAGTAAAAAGTGGGTGAATGACTCGGTCTTTGTTGATAATGGTGACTAATATATCTTTCTTGCTTTCCAAAGACGTCAATTTGAGCACTCATAACGGAAATTTTCTCGGAATAATGATCATTCAACATAGTGGTAGAATTGTAAGGAACGTCAGCATCCCACTGATAATGATGTTGCGTCATATTCTCGATCAAATCGTAAGCTTCTTGAGGTGTCTTCCGCATGAGATTTCCACCAGCTGCCAACATGATTTTGTCTCGATCAATCGTAGTGATACCATGATAAAGGTTAAGATTTGATCAAGAAGCAAAATTCGATGATCGGGACATTTCGTAATAATGTTTTGAATCTATCCCAAGCTTCAAATACGGATTCCTTGGGTAATTGCCGGAAATTGAGAATTTCTTTCCTCACCGCATCGCTTTCGAATATGGAAAGTATTTTGAAAGAAACTTGAAACATCTCTTCCCAAGTATGAATCGAATGTTTTCAAGGGTATAAAACCAAGATTCGACCGTGGGTTAAAGAGAAGAGGAAGAGATTCAATCGGATATCATCTTGAGAAACGCCACGTTGCTTCATAGATTGAGTGATAGATAAAAACTTGTTCAAGTGCTCATTAGCATCTTCGTCGTTAAATCCATGAAATTGGCAATCTTTGTCGAAGAAGACGAACCATACGATTTTTCAATCTAAACTTCGTTCCCGGAACGATCGGTCCTCCTCGACCGATAAGCGACGGACGATAGAAATCCTCCATGGTCCGAGGATCATGGGGATCAAAGGGAGCGAAATCGAGCATTGTCGAGAATTAAACAATTTAGAGGGTAAAGAGATAAGAATTAAACATTAAGAGGAAAACGAAGATTATTTTTGGGCTTTTAAAACAAATTTTGAAAAGGAAAATATTTTTGGGTTTTTATATTTAAGAAAACTTTTGAAAACACAATCTTTTTGTAACCTTCACGTCAACCGGTGCTCGGTAGCTCTCAAAAGTACGCGCAGCAGAGCGGGAACGAAGAGTGGATCGTTCTTCAGTCTGCAATTTAATGTCAAGACTTTACTTATACCCCGTGTATAGGTTGTACCTTCAAGGTGAGCCGACGTAACAATTGACGTTTCATTTCTTTTGTTGGTTTTTAATTTTTATGGTTTTGTAAACACTCTAGGAAGAATGTTTTGGTGTTTTTAGATGTTTTGGGTTTTTGAAAATATCTATATACAAAAATGACTCAGAACTTCACTCGGGAAGGATCTTCAAATGCACGCGATTCGAGACGGAATACGAAAACTCGCTACAAGCCTTCCCCGGCAGCGGCGCCAAAAATTGATTTCGATAAAAAACCAATAATAAGAGAGTTTTGTAGTATGTTGGGTAACTCAAACGTGTTAGGTTTGAGCACCGAGATCGTTCCGAACGAGGGTTGAATGGAATTTCCAACTCACGTCTCGATTATCGGGATTTGAATAAGAGAAGGGGGTAAAATGATGTTTTCTGAACTACGGGATAAGGAGACTAAATGAAACTAAAATCTATGGGGAAAACCTAAGAGTTATGGCAAACTACGCAATTCTACACTAAAACGCAAATACGGGATTAAAACGAAACGCGAATAAAATGCAACTACGTCTAATCTAAATCCTAAAAATAACCTAAAATTACTTTTACTCTAGAAATGTAATGTGAAAACTATTTAAGAATTAAAGTTATCTTTTTTGGATTTTTCTGGATTTTATTAGAATTAAAAACTAATTTTATAACTTTTAATTCTAATTTAAAATACTAAAACTTATGAAAATAAAAGGGAAAAATATGAAACTATTTTTATAAAATCTAAAATATCCTAAGAGAATTTTCAAAACTAATTTTATATTTTTCTGATTATTTTCTATTTTATACTAATTTAAAACTATTTAAATCTAATTTAAATTGTGAAAAATACCAAATAAAAGGGGAAAAATAGGGAAAAATATTTTTTATGCTTTTTATATTTTTCTTAAACTGGGAAAATTGAAAAATTATTTTTTGGAACTTTTTCTTAATTATTTGCAATAAAAGCTATTTAAAAGTGATTAAAAACTATTTAAAATTAAGAAAAATAGTAAACAGTAACTAAAAATTATGAAAAATTCATGAAAATTCTAAATTATTATTCTAAAGCTATGAAAAATATAAAACATGGGCTTATGTGAGAGAAATGAGGGTCAGTAGTGTAAACTGCTACTAAATAAGCACTTAGAAATAAGCAAATAAGCACTAAAAGTTATCAAACTGTACAAGAACTAAATTATACTAAAATAAGCTAAAATCAACTGGTTACTTCTACTCCTAATCTCGATAAGCAGTCTAATAAGTTTTAAAGCCAATAGCTACTAAAGCAAAAATGATTACGCCCCTACTTTGAGCTTATGCACGGTGCTTATTTAAGAAGCTAAAGGAAAACCAAAAGTGTGGTTCTCAAGTCCACCAATCAGAGATTACATATCTAAGAATACAGTTAATAAGGACTGGTGATGAGGAAATTAGAGATCAAAACAAAAGGGCATATTGGGACAAGAGGGTCGATGATGCAGAGATAAAATGGCAATTAAGAAGGCTTAAAAGGGCTCGTAATAAGCTTCTAGATATCCCGATAAGCTACTAGGAAGAAGGACAACTAACTAAACTACATCTAAACCTAAATAAGCAATATGAACCATCTAAATAAGTTGAATTAAAGGTGAATAAGCACTTAAAACTTAATCGATGCGTGAGACAAAGAAAATGACTCGAGGAAAGGATGAAACCATTTTGACTTTTCTATTTTTAACAAACTTTGACTTTTATGGATTTTGAATTGATTCTAAATGACCTGAAAATGGAACATTAAGCTATTCTAAGACTTAGTTAAGCTAACTTAATGACTTCTAATCCTAACTCTAAACCGATGTAGCCTAAATCATCCTAAACTAATCGTGATAAATCTTAAAGAGCAACTTTGACTTTTGATGAAAAACTAATGCAATTTATGATCAAACCAACCTACATGGATCTATAGTGGACTAACACAACTAAAGGTACCACCTAAAACAACTTCTAACATTGAAATCCAACTTAAACCAAACACCCTTTTATGAATAAAATGCATTTTAATTTTGAAAACCATGATGAAATCTTCTTTTAAGCAAGTGGAATTGCTAATCAACTAAAACTAAATCAAACACCAACTCAAAACAGATTTTAAACTAAAACTTGATTGACTTTTAAATTTGACCCGATTTGACTTTTGAAGAAAATGAGATTAAGAACAAGTGAATATAGAAATAACCTCACATAAGCTCACATAAGCTTATGTGAGCTTGACGAGTAACAAACAAAGCTTCAAAACAGTTATGAAAAGAAATTGAGCGAAATTCAATTCGACAAGAACTTAAATGAGAACTTGACTTGCATTAATAAAGAAGAATTACGTAATTGAAGTGAAAAGAACTGGATTACACTATTAAAACAATATAAATAACAAGTAAATAAATGGCCAAAATTTCTTTAAGACATAAGAAATTGACGACTTGATCTTTGTGAAGGAATGGGTATAAATAGGCGACAGGAAGCTTGGGATGCCTTTCGAAGCTCCTAGATGTCTAATCTCACCTTAGATTCATTCTCTAGTCACCAAATCAATTCACGTACTTGGATTGCTTGGGTGATGTGTTTCACCAATAAGGAAGCTCCATTTGTACACGTTGGCATTCTATCCCGACAAGTCGCCTTCTAGAAGATAGATAGATTCTTAGTACGAGGATATAGGTGGGTAAATGGTGGTAAAATGGTGGGTAAATGGTGCGTTTGGTTTGGGAAGAAAAGGGCACCGTTTGGTAGCGGGTGGATTAAATATATTTGTTCGAGTTATTTTGACCGGGTATTGGGGTTGACTCGGGTAAAGAAACGGGTAAAGTGGTATCCGGGTTTGATATATTGGGCGGGTAAAGGATTAGCTGGGATGGATTGGACCGGTTTATGTTTATTGGGCCATGGGTTTGTGTTATTGAATTTAGGATTATGTTGGAT
Organism: Chrysanthemum lavandulifolium; assembly: GCA_022545495.1. NCBI lineage: Eukaryota > Viridiplantae > Streptophyta > Magnoliopsida > Asterales > Asteraceae > Chrysanthemum > Chrysanthemum lavandulifolium. The sequence continues at coordinate 144,827,405 of CM040239.1, forward strand.
TAGTTAAGTGATCCAAGTAGCAATATAGGGACCAAAGTGGTAAAAGCTGAAACTCCAAGGGCCAAACATGTAAATTCTAAAAGTATCTTCAAGGACCATTCTTGACAATCTTCAAATAAACCAAGGACTAATTTGCAATTTCTGAATCTTCAAGGGCCACTTTTGCCAAATGCTCAAACTTGAGGGGCCAATTTTGACATTCTTCAAACTTGAGTAAAACTTCCAAAAATCATCCTCGAAGAATAAAATCTTCATAAATGCTCAATTTTAATCTTCCGGCTCAGCCTTAAGCTCTCTTAATCTCTCGTGCTCGGATTTATGTCTCGATTTGGTTCCTTTTGTGTGTTTTACATATTCAGACACACAAGCACAAACTCAAGAAAACCATAAATATTAGCAATAAACGGCTCTTTCTTGGTTATTTTGGGTCTATTTTGATATAGAAAAGGTATGTGTTTTAGCACATACCAAACGGTTTTGAGTATAGCATGCAGAGATACGACACGCCCATAAGTAACTGGAAGTTTAGCATTGATTAACATTGTTCTTGCGCTTCCACCAACGTTCGGTTTCATCTTTCAACAACTCCGCTTTGTTCGGTGTACGTGCAATAGATGTCGATGTTGAATTCCACTTTCTCATAAAAGTTACGAAGAGTTTTGTTAACAAATTCAGTTCCTTTGTCTGCTCGATTTGTCCGACGGTGTTTCGTAGTCGAACTTGTATTTTCGTGAGAAAGGTGATGATCATCTGTGGAGCTTGGTCTTTGCTTCAAGAAAGTAGACCCAAGTCCATCGTGAGTAGTCATCAACAATTACTAAGATGTAGCGTTTGCCATTGATCGCTTGCACGCAAGATCGGACCACACAAATCCATGTGAAGAAGATGAAGCACATGTTTGAGAGTCATGTTCCACCTTTGAAGGAAAATGAGCACAAGTGCTTTTCCCTTGTTCACAAGTCGAGCAAGGTGATCTTTAGAATACCGGAATCGTGGGAGACCTTAAACTAGTTTGTGTCGTGCAAGATTGGTTATAGTTTGAAAGTTTAAATGTGAGAGACGACGGTGCCATAGCCGTGGATTTTGTTGATATTGCCTTTGAAAGTAAGCGATGGGAGATGAAGCAACCATGTCTTGCATAGAGATAGTGTAAAGACTTGAGTTACGCGAGCGGACATAAGGTCGTTTCCTTGTAGATCACGAATGAAACAAGATTTCTCCCCAAAGCAACCTCCAAATCTCCATCACGAATCGACCTCATCGAAAACAGACAGTGACCGAGGCCTTCCACATAATAAACCCCGCTAATTTCGATGTTCCCATTGATATAGTCTCCGTAGCCCATGATAGCTGCTAAGTGATCATTCCCGAATCGACAAAGGCCAATGAACTTTGCAATAAAGTTTGATAACAGCTTAAGGTTGCTCATGTGTCGGAACATCCGTTATCAACAATCCGAGAATGATCATGTACACCGCATTACACACAGACGACACGGATGGAATAGAAGTAGATGTGGAACCCGAAATGTTAGAGGTTCTGAGCGCTTATAGTAGACATACACATCAATAACTTTAGGCATCCATTTAAATCCTAGTGTGTTATATATCCATTTATGCCATCTATAACTACTATTTGCTTTAGTCTTAGTGAATGCACTAGGTGGTACTACATTCTTTGGAGGTGAAACCGAGCTACTGGGACTACAATGCTTGCCTTAGAATCTAAAGAAGGCGGTCTACCAAGCACGACTTAGAATGATTAGTGGGCCTAGAGGTATTCCGATTCTTAGGATTCCGTAAACGAGAGATTATAGCTTTAGCAACACATTTGTCATGACAATCGAATTCGAGACTTTTACGACAAATAACACAAGGTGCATCGATCAATATCAAAAGTACTTAAAGGTTTAGCATTCGTTACATCACTATTTCTATTACATTTGCCGACGCAATATCTATAGTGGAAGCAACGTGAGTCTTATTCATAGTCCTAGGGTGTTCTTCTACTTTAGCATTCCTTATTGATCTTTTCTTAGGTCGCAACTTCCTATACTTGATGTAGTGCTCCTAGGCGTGAAGTGCGAACGTTTGGAAAAGATGCAACTATTCTGCTTTCAGTAGAAGGAAGCACGTTAGCAACTTGTGATTTGGCGGTAGGGATTCTAGGTTCACGATTACTAAGTGTTACTTGTGCTATTCTCTTAATCACGGTAGGCGGAAATAGTTCATACTTTCCTAACATTTCTCTTAACTTAAAGATAGTGTGAATCAAATCTTGATTTTCGAATCGAATATTACCAAAGAAAATTCATTACTTCTACGGTGTGTGCTAGATAGTGATCAAGTTCGTTTGATGCTTCATGACGAGTATTATTGAGTAAATCAAATATGACACCATATTCTGCTTAACATTTACAAGTTCTTGTTCATATTTTGAGATTTGACTTTTCAAAGACACGTTTTGATCGTCCAGCTTGCTCGATTTTGGATTAAAATTGTTTGATTGCAATGGTGGATTTTGTTTTGCAAAGCAAGTTCACGATTTTGACAATCTTTTGACACCATTGAAGACGACGCTTTGCATTTGAAAGCTCGTGTAAGAGACGCTCGTTTTCAACTTTTAAAGACTCGATCCAAGCACATTAATAGTATTCTCAACAGTTACAACATTATCAACAATGTCGCAGAGATATAATCGGATGCATGTGGCAAAGAATTGAATAACACAACATTATGGATATCGACGATAACATCTTTCAAGAGTCGATCAACATCTTTTCTTAACATTTTCTTTTACGCTTAGTATTAGAAATAGATGTTTCGTTTTCTTGAAAACGACCTTCATCACTCCAAGTTCCTTATGAAAGTCCTGCTCCCAAGACAATGCACAATTTTTCAAATTTTTAACATTTGGTAAAAGATTTTCTAAAAATGTCTCTTTGTTCTCGCGCAGAGGCGATTGAAAATGTTGAGCTTTGATTTCAAAATGATATTCTATCTCATGTTGTAAAGTTTTGAGGTCGACCATGAAAATGTCAAAATATCTAAGAATTTTGCGATTTTCGTGTTTTGAGTTTACTTCACCGATGGAAGGTAAAGGACCATAAATTTGTGCATAATCTGGTTGGGGATTAACATTAGAAGACTCGATGTTTTTATGATAATCCTTGGTGTGTTAGAAGAATCCGTTGGTGTGAAAGTGACCGCTTTTTATAATTGAAAGGTTTGTTGTAAACAACGCTTTCTATTTTGATCGACTCGCCTTCTCGCATCTAATTCCTCTTGACGATGATATTCAACAACACTCATAACAGATTATCAATTTTATATTCTCGCACCGAAACTTGTGATTTGGTTTGAATGCTTTGGTTGAAAGCTTAGGTTTGTAATCGCAAGATTTGGTCCATATCCATTTGGATTGGGTTTTAAAGTAAACTTTTCAATAGCGCATCGACTCACCATGTTTGTAAACAACGCTTTAAACTCTTTAAGTTTGTTTTGCAAGCGATAATTTCTTCAAGATGATCATCTATTCGCTTCGTTGAATGCTTTTTGTATGCAGAGAACTGCTTTTGACAAGTTAACAACTCAGCCTTAGCTTTTTGATTTTCCAAGGTGAGGCGTTAATTTGCTTTTTATGTTCATGTTTCAGCTTGTTCTATCTCGCACAACAAAGCATTCTTCAAGTGGCTAGATCACGATCTGCTTTCTAAATAATTTTAGTTTTGATGAGATTTAGCAAAAGCGGCTTCAAAACCTTTTTACGGTTTTCTTGAGTTTTGAAAAGTTGAGTTGCATTTTAAACATTCGTAATCCTTGGTTAACAGCAGCATTTGTACTTTTTAAGTCCCGATTTAATGCACAACATTCTTCAATTTGGGTTCTTGGTCTTTAAGTAAAGAGCAAGATCTGGATGAGGCAAAGTTCGGCTTGTTCAACGGAGTCACAACATGATCATTTTTAGATCCTCAGTATAACCACGGAGTCAATTTGATTATCAAAGGAAACCATAAGGTCATCTTGATCGTCAAATTTAACTACGGGTCTAATTGAAAATCGTCGAATGAGATGTGGATGACTCATTTTGAACATTCCGAGCCTTACCGGATTCGGATGTTGGCGGAGATATTAGATCGTAGATAAATATGGTTTGTTCGGGTACTGAGACAAGCCATCGATGTCATACACTGGGCCTATGTCACTCATGTGTAACTCATGCATATTAGCCATCAACATAATAATGCATTGGCACGCAAGTCCTCCATATCATCATCCGAGTCTCAGATCCGCCATAAAACTCGTTTTTGTCTGTGAGAGTTCCACCACTTCATCCTTAAGAGCCAAAAGAAGAGCCTCTTTGTGATAAGCACTACCCTAGTCCTAGGCTTTGGGCATGCATTAGCTGTGTGTCCCTTCTCATTGCGCTTGTAGCATCGAAGACCATTCAACCCATTCTCGAGCATTTCCTGCTCCACCACTTGAGTTTTGTTGTTATTCCTACCCACAACATTAAACCCTTGACCACCGCCCATCTGACGACCATAACCATGATTCTGAACTTCAACTCGTCCATTGTTCACAACAGCTTGATTTCGTGTGTTAGATGAGGAACGAATACGATTGTTGGATTTATTGGTATAACGGCTAAAAGCATTAGCAATCATAACAAATCCTTGTTGCAATGCTTCGAACGGATCAGATTCCTCATTAGTTTCACTTACAAGTGCTTGAGCATTGTTGTTGTTGTATGGAACCAATTAATTTTGTTGATATTGTTGCTGTGAAGGATCATATGGTGTGATTGTAGCAGTTGGTTGAGTTGCTGGTTGAGGAGAATAACTGTTTTGAGCATACAAGGCAAGTTGTTGATTTTCCGGAGTTGTCGTTGAAGCAATTTGAGCACGGAGAATCCTTTCCCTATCAACTTCCTTTTCATGAGGCTTCAAGTAATCAACACTTCGAAGAATTGGGTTTGGTAATCCTAAAAGGATATATTGCATTGCAAGCTCATCAACTTCATAGTGTAGTAGTTCTACCGGATTCAGTGTCCGCAATGAGAGCAATGTTTGATTGTTCATCCTTGGTGGATTAGCATTTGGATCTCCGGTATAATGACGGTAGAGCATCCGAAATGGACCTTCCAAGATAACCTTCTTTAAGTACTTTCCATGTGGCTTCTTCGATCACAAACCTAAAGAACCTTATCACCCATTGATCGTAGTTTCTGGAGTGAGCATTGGAGGTCTATCAAGTGATCCAACCTCATGAATTGATTGTTGGTCGCTTAAAGGTTCACACATCTTTGCAAACCAAGTGGGTTCCTTCATAGTGTTCCTTGATGGATGTTGATTGAAATCGTTTATGTAGGGTTGAACTTGAAGACTTGGCGGTGTTTGAACCATTTGTGGTGGAGGAATTGCTCCAAGTTGTGGAGTATGTTGTTGATTAAATTGCTTGTTGTTGATTCCATTGTTGATGTTGTGGACTTAGTTGTTGTTGTCGTTGAGAATAAGTGTAAGGGAAATAGGTAGAGTATGGTGGTTGTGACATGTTGAAAACTTGTGTTGGTAAAAATGGATCTTTGTAGTCGAATGAACCTTTGTTGATGAAGTATCCTTAGGCGTAGAAATCACAATAAACCAAGTAGCACTTATGCGTAAAAACAACAAAGTTACGCGTAACAATCAAGAGTTACGCGTAGGTTTAGCTTACGCGTAAGTAGGGAAAAGACACTAAAGTTATGCGTAGACACAAAGTTAGGCGTAGAAACTTAGGCGTAGGATTACCTTATGCGTAAGACTAGGCTTAGGCGTAAGATGAATCTTATGCGTAGGATTTTCTACGCGTAAGCTTATGCTTATGCGTAAGTTTAGGGTTTTATCCCAAGTGATCTTTTACACTATCACGGCAAAAGATATCCAAAGTCGACGATTTTCGAGCTTATCAAGCAAGAAAACACGGAGTAAACCACTAAATCAAGATCAAACCACGGATAAAGTTACGCGTAAGTTTAGGGTTTTGATACGCGTAGCTTTACTCGTAAAAATGATTTTGCCCAAAGATGTTTCTAAACCGATTTTTGTGATGAGAAAGCTTCAATATCACCAAAATAACACAAAAGTGTGAAACTTGATGAACCAAAACTTCTAAAATCATACGCGTGAGGATGAAACCCTCGTGACAAAACTAGTTTAAAACAATGATCCACGCATAAAGTTTGAAACTTTTGCCAAAACAGTTATTTTAACGACTTAAAACATTGAAAGTACAAGAATCTTGGATTCAAACGTGTAAAAAATGTGTTTTTAAGAAAACCAAAGTATCAAAGACGATACACACGTTCTACGCGTAGGACCAAAAACACGTTCACCCAACTATTAGGCGATTGATACCACTGTTAGGTCACTAGTTTTACAACACAAGCTTAATAGAAAGAGATAAAGGCGATTGAACAATAAACAAACACACACACACATAAGACTTAGATGATTATGCGTAGAGATGTGAGTGAAAGGATAAATTGAACAACCAACCCTCAAGTGAGGGTTATACAAGAGTATTTATAGGAGGGAAGCTAGGGCAACACTCCTAGTTCCCATCCTTTCCTCAATGGGCTTGGGCCTAAGCTCATGAGCCTTCTACATAAGCTTAAGGCTAATAACAAACATAAAGGCCATAATAAAACTAACTATTATTTATGAATTACTAACACTTGATTTAGGTTTAGGAGTGATTCCAACAGTTCCTCCATAGGACAAGGAAGGTGTCCTTGTAGCCGAACCACTATAAATAACTTGTGTCGTGGTGATGTGCTTCTTACTCTTTATCTTTCATTACACGCTTATATACTTATCTATCAACGTCCAACATAAACAACCAAATAGATTGACATAAGTCGATCTAAACATTTAAAAGGAAGTTTTAAATTGGTAAAACTATTCAACCCCCTTCTTGTTTTCCACAATTGGCATCGAGCTTGTTACCAAGTTTTTAAAGTATATTGTACTTTAAAGACTTGATACGATCCGTATGTTTGAAAACTACAAAGAAGGATTACTTTTATCACATTTTGAAAATAATCATTATGTTGCTTATTGTTGGACAATGATAAAATATTCTAACATTTGTTTCTTAAGCATTATCCATACTTGGATTTGGAGTCACCAAGAAGATCATAAAGAATTTTTCAAACATTTCGCAAAAGAATGTTTAAATATTCTTACAACATAAATCCGAGATTCCAAGAAGATCACAAAATATCTAAATACTTCTTTTACTAAAAGAATATTTGGCAAATGTATGATCTATAATTACTTACATTTATTGTTATTATCAAAATGTTAGTTGCATGATTTACTAGAAATTGTTCTTGTAGCTTTTTATATTGTTGTCCCGATCTTATTAGTTTTCTCCGACTTAGTTAAATCTACATCACCAACTCACAATAATGATATCTTAAGTTATATGATAACATCAATCATTATTCTTCACAAAGGATTTATTGACATTTCATGTACATCAATAAATATCCATGTGAAACTTATGTTATAATAAAATAGGATTTTATTATAATGTTTGAAAAGCTTCCAAAGAATTATGACTAATTCTTAAAAGGGAACCTCGTCTAATAGGAATAGCATTAAAACATCAAAACCTCAAACCACAAGTTTTAGAACCTTAACACAAAAACATTAGGCGTTTTAGAACTCCCAAACCATAGTTATCAAGGAATGTTTGAGTGATTTTTTTGTTGTTATGCCGATCCTCGCTTATACTAGCGGATCCCAAATGAGAGGGATCTGCGGGATCCGTGCAATGTAAGACAATATAAGCTTAAAATGATCACCGTGGAAGTTCCACAATCATTCTCACCTCAAAGACTCACGAACAAGAACTCGCATCTTGTTCATAGAGCAAATTGATCATTCTTCTCAAGCTTAACAATCACTTGTGTAAGTATAATCTTCACTACATTGTTAATTTAATTCCTTGATTCTTAGAATTACAATATCTTCATCTTTAAGAGTTGGGTTCAAATGGGTTTATCATAATTTGTCACCACATTGTTTTCTAAGATAATCTAAATCAAAGAATTAACATTGTTAATACAAATTAAACACATTTCGTGAACTCAACAAAGATGATGAGAGCAAAATTGTGATTAAACCCTTTAGGTTACTATTCACCATTAACACCACATTGTGGTTGTATTGTTTAGGAACATCATGCCAAGCAACAAGCAACAATATTACCAAGACACCACTCACTACATTCCCATGTACCATAGGAAAAATGGATTAAGTCCGGACGATAGGAAAGCCTTTAAGTTGCTTGAAAGGAGACTCTTTCATGAAGGTAGAGTTGTTGATCCATCATTTCTTGCAAATACCGACATGAGGGAAGTATTTGGAACTATTGGGTTTGATTGTTTATTGGATATAAACGAGCAAATTTGCCCGGTCTTTGTGCTTGAGTTCTACAAGACTATGGGTATAATTAGAAATGATGATGGGTCCATCTCAATTGAATTTACCATAAATGGACATGAGTACACTCTTTCACTTGAGGAGTTTGGAAGAATAATAGGGGTTCCATCCGATGGTGTTTGCATGTATTCTAATGAATGGTCGTTGCAGGAGCTACACTCTATGGTTGATCATCACGACATTTATCACACAATAATCCCGGAAGCAACCACGGTAAGGGACACCGTGTTTATGCCAAGAGCATCCCCTTCAAGGGTGACTAGAAAGTCGAGAGTGATCTATAGGGATCCTTTTCAATTGGAGCTTTCGGAGATGTTTGCATTTTATAGAAAATGGGAAGATGTGATAAGGGAGAATGTGGTGTGTCTAGTAGGAAACAAGGATCACCCCAACGCATGTCTAAGCTTCATGATCTATTGTCTTATGACCGAGACTCGCTTCAACATTGCCTACTACATGATCAAGAGAATGGCAAGTGTAAGAAGCATGGACAAGATGGTGCTTCCATATGCAATGCTTCTAACCCGTCTCGCTAAATTCATCTTTGCATTAGACCCTTCCCCACAATCCTTGGATCATAGCTTTTGCAATAAGGTTATGGTACCATTAACCGAGGTAGAACAACAAGGTTTATGGTAGAAGGCAAGAGGCCACACCCACCCACGGATTCCTCGGACGAAAGGGAAAGGCAAAGAGAAGGTGAAGGTGAAGGGAGTAGTAGCAACCCACTCGAAAATATCAATCTTGACCCATTGGACTACATTAACCAATTGCCAAACATCCCAATGAATCACCCGAATGGCAACAAACCAAGGAATCTTCAAATGCTTCGCCAATTTCTTGAGGAAGAAGAAGTGAAGATGGTTTGATAAAAAGTGGAGGACGGGTGAAGAAGTGAAGGAGAGAAAGAAAGGTAAAGTCTTAGGACTCAAGTGCATGATGAACAATTTCAAACAATGGTTTGTAATACTTTAAATTATGCTTGTAGAATGTAGGTATGGCCATATATTGGCACTAAACAACTCTAACTTAAGTATTTGAAAATGAGATTTTACGACCCCTCGAGTGGTCGTCGTCACTCATTCTAGGAAATTTAGCTCTTCCTACCTTGCCATACATTATAGTAGTTGTATTCTTGCATTTAGTCCCCATAGAAACAACTAGGAGAAGCATTTACTAAGAAGTGCAAAATTGTACATTTATGAAAGCCTTCGATCTGCAGAGGCGGATCCCAAAGATTGTACTAGACGGATCCTCCCGAAGGGAACCGTGGGATCCGTGGTATCGATATACAATCTGATTTAGGTACATCAAAATAGTCCATTAGAACACTTCAAACAAGTCAAACATAATACACTAGAGCCAACTAAGTCTTCCGCTAATAGTTGAAAACCTCATTCTCATCCATGGCTTATTTATGATCTATTTTGAAATATTTTGTTTACTTATCAACTAGTCAAAACTCACCATAATTCCGCTCCAACACTCACACATGATCTATCACATTTGATAACACTTAGTTTGGTCTACCCTTTTACCAAATTGATCTCAATCATCCTTGACTCAAAATTAGGACCAAAAACTAGTTTTTCATTTCTTTTTATTTTTAAAGATTTTAGTAAATTTATCCTAGGACATCATCTGACTTTTAGGACTTAGTATCACCATTTCTCCACAACAACTTAAAAGGAATCCTTTTCAAACATATGGTTAGACTACCCAAGGTCAATGTTCTTGGCCAAAACCATCATTAAGCACCATTACTTGTTATGGTTGAGGATTTGAGATATCCAACTGCTAATGAATTCAAAATTAAGTCAAAACCTCGAAATCCATTGATAATAAATCTTACAAAAGCACAATCATTTTACCTAAAACTGTTTGATGGCGAATCCACGGTCTTTAACCAGCGGATCCTCGGCGAGAGGGATCCGTGGGATCCGAGATGCGAATGCATAAATCAACTTCCTTATTCGAATTCAAGTCACCTTTTGGTTCTCTAATCACTTTTAGCATTCATTAATTACCCTCCTAGAGTGATCAAAACCTCAAGAGCATGCTTAGTCCTCTAAGTAGCCAAGGATTTAATTTCCTAATTCAAATTATCCTTTATAAACCAAACAACCTTAGACTAAGTCACCACTCTCAATCACATCTCAAAAATCAGCAACTAAAGAAGCTCTTACAAGCACCATCATCACTATGACTAAGGCTCTTAGCAACAACTCTTCAACCTTAGGATCATCCAAGAGAAAAGGCCAAATGATCCATGAAATCTCATCCACCGAAACATCTCCCATTAGAGATAGTGAAGCTAGAATTTCACCTCATCAAACTCATCCAAAGGCTAAGAGAACCGCAAGGATTAGCATCAAACCTTTCGGACTAGAAAAAGGGTCATCTAGTTCAAAACCAAACATGGCTAGTTCTAGCAAGCCATCAAAACCATTATTCATTAATCATGGACTACAATCCTTGAATGAGCCTCTTCCTCACCCGAACATCTACTCGCTAGATCATTCACCACTAAGAACCTCCCATTCACCAACTTTTTCATTGAATAGGGAACCACCCACAACACCAACTAGCCCATCATGGGAGACAAGGAATAACCTTGAAGAGTTCCATTACCACCCTCATTTTTAGAACCTCTTCCTACTTCTCTAAATGAAGACCCACAAGCACACATAGAACCTCCTCAAAGTATCCATTTCCCTTCAAGTCCAAACCAAGACAATAATTGTCCAAATTGTCTAAACACTCAAGGACTTGTTCAAGTACGAAATGAGATACATTTCATGTTTAATCATCTTCTTGCAAAGTTGGATCAAATCAACAAGTCCACTCATCCCTAGACTCAAGCACATTGTAGCATTTTAAGTCTAGTATCTAGTTAGTATTTAGTGATACTTGTATGCCCTAGTTCATTCTCTTAGCTTTAGAGATTTGGTTTGTTATCTCTTGTTTTATTGAATGAACACTTATTTGCTATGTGTTGTGCGTTGTGCCTTGTATTTCTCATATATATATTATTCTCATAGTAGCATTGTTTGACACTCATTATCAAGAAACTGTCAGCGACAGTACCGGATCCTCCATAATGCCTAGACGGATCCCTTCAAGGGAACCGTGGGATCCGTGAATCATAAGCACAAATTTCTACTAACTTGAGTTTTACTTGCAGGAAAATATGCATTATACTCTTGTTTTCTAACCTTTACTTTGTAGATTTTCAAATTAGCATATGAAGATTTTGACATCATAAAGCTAGGGGGAGCTTTGTGTCAAACGACATTGCAAAATCATTTGCAACTTAATCCAATTTTGGATTACACTTCATGATACCCCATTGCATCTTCGCAATCCTCAAGGGGGAGCACGTTTTTGTCACTTAGACGAACCATTTGCAAACTTAATTGCAAACACAATTAGTTTATTTTACGTCATGTCCTTGACGCCCTTTCAAAGGAAGGACTCGTCAAGAGGAGTTAAGGCAGTACCATTCCGTCACTTGCTCTCTTTACATTTTTACATACCTTTTCTTATAAAAATTGTGTTAGTTTCTTTTAACACTTTTTGTTTCAACAAAAGGGGAGAAGAAAGTAAAATTAAATTCAAACTTCTACAATTTTAGCTTTTCCTTAAAATAATTTTATGTTTTGTCATCAACAAAAGGGAGATTGTTAATACAAATAAGCCGTTAAAACGTTTATTTATATTTTACGATCTTCTAATGTTTTGTCGATAACAAACGTAAAATCAAACGAAACAAATAAAATACGTAAATAGTTTGAGTTAATAGTTTCCCAACACACTTACGTTTTCACATAAAACACTAAAACAAGTATAAGTGATTTTATGATTTAAATACATATGTACAACAACTAGTGTTTACATATTGGGTTAGCATATACTTAAAATAAGTATACTAAAATGGGTAAAACAAGTATATACTAAATGGGTAAAACTAGCAAATGGTATTGACCCATAACCCATGGTTTTATATATACCACTTAACCAAGTTCATTGTATCTAGAAAAGAAAACCATGGATCAACCCATAACCTATGACCCATGACCCATAACCAAAAATACCCATGGGTAAAGAGGAGCGTTCCACGGATCCCGGCTTTGTGCTAGCGGATCCCAAGTGGAAGGGATCCGTGGGATCCGGGAAGCAAGAGAGAATTTTCTCTATAAATAGAGAGCCATTTCTTCCTTTCTATTCATCACTTCACACATACTTCCCTCTAGTATTCTAACACTCTAACCTCGGATCCAAGTGATCTATGTAGTTTGTCTTTTGTTTTGTGTGATCTTCTAGGTTTCTCTTAAAGGAAAGATCACCACTTCTTGAAGACGTGCAAGCTCAAGTCCATGAGTTGCCATGCCGTCATCATCAAGACAACGAAGGTTCTCTTGTTGATAGATCTACCTTTCTCCATACATGTTGGGTTGAAGGCATTAGTGAAGAATGCCGAAAGTGTCAAGATGAAAGCATTAGTGAAAGGTGCTCATCATCCGTGTAAAAGCATTAGTGAAGAATCCTAAAGGTGTCAAGACGAAGGCATTAGTGAAGGGTGCCAAGCGTTGTGTCAAAGACATTAGTGAAGGATGCCGATGAATCAAATCAAGTAGCATTTGGGAAGAATGCTTAGGTCGTATAATCGATGAGGTGCATCGTTATACATATAAGTATTTATTTATTTACAAGGATGGTGATATCCTTGATGGTGTTGTAACAAGGAGTAGATCTCCTTGAGATTAGGTGTTGTGTCGAGAAGGGTAGTAGTTCCTCCATAGTAATGGAACTAGGTGCTTAGTCCAGTACCTAATAAAGGGTAGGCGACGTTGTGATATGATTAGTTCTCCTAAGGTGTGAAAGAACTCGGTGGTTAGCCTAGCACCGTATAAAGGGTAGGCGACGTTGTGTTAGGTGTGGTTCGCCTTGGTGTGAAAGAACTCGGTATTTAGCTTTGTACCGAAAAAGGTTAAGCGGCGTTGTGAAGGCTTCTCCGCCATAAGGAGATTGGTGTAGTGCTTACGAACTCTCGAGTAGGTGACTCGAGGAGTGGAGTAGGGCAAGGAAGGTGTCCTTGTAGCCCAACCACTATAAATAACTTGTGTCGTGGTGATGTGCTTCTTACTCTTTATCTTTCATTACATGTTTATATACTTATCTATCAACGTCCAACATAAACAACCAAATAGATTGACATAAGTCGATCTAAACATTTAAAAGGAAGTTTTAAATTGGTAAAACTATTCAACCCCCCCTTCTAGTTTTCCACATGCGTTACTGGGGAAACGTATGCCTCATCGGCGTCACAATCCTTCCGAGGTCGGTATCATAACGCGAGGCTACGTAGGCATCAAGCCGTTGTTTGCGTTATGGTACCGAGCGCTCTTAGCAACAAAACCAATAACTGTTATTGGTTCATGTAGGTCCCATTAAATACCTCACAAAAATACTTACACCTCAAAAAAAAAAAAAAAAAAAAATTTGACGACAGTTAGTAAAATGGCGAGGGACGAATGTCGTGCGGGGGCGGGTGCAAATAACATGTTAATGAGCCATTGATACCCAAAGGTACCGATAATTCACGAATGACACATTGCACCGTGTCCTCTAATAATTTTGTTTAAAATTTAATTTTTGCAAACTCTTTTCTCTAGAACGGCAAAATGTATTAAGCAGCTTGGCAAGAAAACCAGGCGTAAAGAAAACAATTACAAAGTGACTGGTAGAGCGTTACAAAAATTTACGACCCACTCAACCCAATTGATAATTTTATGTTTATTTGAAATCCAATTTTATTCTTTTTGACAACCGCACATCACAACTGTTTGGATGAACCATCTTCAACTATATGCTATACTTACAAGTTGTAAAACCTAAGCATACAAAAGAAAAAAAAGAGAAAAAGGCTAAAACACATGTTGAAGGCCAAAATAATCAAATCCACCAACTCATCCTTCGTTAGTGAGCATAGAGACTCTCTATGAGATGACGCAGAAGCAAATTCTATAACCAAACAACACCGGTTGGCTCAATCCAAGTCCGAGGATATAAGATCGCTCCATCAAAGACGAAAACATAACATTAAATTCCGGTATACATAATACCATACTATCTCTAACACTTGAAGCCAAACAAACGATATTTTAACCTTTGGATGCATTTACAAGGTCAATACACCAATCATTCCAGACGTAATTTCCCTTTGCTCTGTGAAATCCGTATACACAAGAACTTGTACTTGCATATTGTATTTAGGTTCGATATCTTATTCGAGACACTCTATTTCGTATTCTCATGATTTTTCGTACTTTTCGGTTTCTTGGTCATCTTCAAAATGTTCACCCAACGAGTTTTAGACCATAGCCTTTGTTAAGTACTTTGGTAACATTTACCACCAGACCACCTTGCAAATGGTTAGTCCTTTGTCTATCATGTCATCCTCTTATGTATTGCACAAGCTAGTGTTCTCTACATTGACATGTCTCTTTCTTGTCATTGCATTTGAGTATGTGGGGTAACATTAAATATTTGAGTCCTTGAACACATATACAATTAAATGATTAGTACTTCCATGAATCTAGTTTAAGATTTTAGTTTAAATATCTTGTTTTGTGTTCATTTTAAAATGAATGCATTTATATATAGTTGTTTTATAAGTTATTATAGCTTTAAGCTTTGTGTTTATAAACTATTGTTTGGTTAGACGAAATGGAATAGTGAAGGAATTAGATGAACTATATATTGGAATAAACATCGTAACTGAATAAGTCATTATTATCTGTCATCTTGTTTAGTTGTCATGTTCGAATGAAACGAACAATTTTCATATCTTGTAGGATATGTTGTAATGGACATGAGAAAAGAATGAAATAAATGAAATATGAAGAATGTCATTCCAACTCGGAATGTGATGACTCTGATTCCTACATGTCAAATATTATGTAAGACATAAAGAGTTGAAAAAGAGTATGCGGTATGTTTTTCAAAATTGTGATTTCAAATCCTAAATAAAATATGTGAGATATTCACATCTTGTGGGATATGTTCTAATGGACATGAGAAAAGAATGAAATAAATGAAATATGAAGAATGTCATTTCAAGTCGAAATGTAATGACTCGATTCCACATGTCAAATATTATGTAAGACATAAAGAGTTGAAAGGAGAGTATCGCGATACGTTTTTTTTTTTTTTTTTTTTTTTTTAAATTGTGATTTCAAATCCTAAATAAAATATGCGTAGATATTCACATCTTGTGGGATATGTTGTAATGGACATGAGAAAAGAATAAAATAAATGAAATATGAAGAATGTCATTTCAAGTTGGAATGTAATGACTCTGATTCCCACATGTCAAATATTATGTAAGACATAAAGAGTTGCAAAGACAATATGCGGTATGTTTTTCAAAATTATGATTTTAAATCCTAAATAAAATATGCGTAGATATTTGCATTATATATAAAGCAAATTATTAGTTTTTGTTTAAGAAAAGACAAGTTAAAAGTAAGGGTAGTTTGGTTCATGGAATGATTTTGAAGAAATAGCAACTTGTAAAATAAATTGTAATCTGAATGAATTTTATTATAATGAATTATACCTTGAAAATTTTGAAAAACCTGCACATGTTTGGTTTGAAAAGATTGCAATGTAATTAAAATAATAATACTAATCAACAAATAATAACAACAATAATTAATAAATATATTTAAATACAATATTCAAGTGATGTAAACGAATTCAAGAGCAAATGCAATAAAACTGAATCTATATTAAGTGATGTAAACGAATTTTTAATCATAGAAATTAGCATAACACATATTCACAAGATTTACGTACATCGAAATATATAAATACATTGCACATATACATTCTTAGCCAAAACACATATGCACAATAGGCATCAAATTCATCAGAAAACTTCAAAAACACATATTCATTTAAAAAAACTATACTTTTTTGTAAATAGAAAACAACAACTACTTTATTAGCTTATATATCTTTGCCATTGATCAATACAATTAGCTTATATATCTTTGCCATTGATTATATTTCAATTGAAATAAATCAATTTGACAACTTTCAACTAAAAATTGAATAATGAAAAAAGTAGAACATACCACATTTGATGTATTTTATCAAGAGTCCAAGGTTTAAGACAATCACACTCCAACCCTCCAACCCGACATTTGATGTATTTTATCAAGAGTCCAAGGTTTAAGAACATAGAACATACCACATTAGATCTTTTAAAAGTACCTGATGATGGCTTGTGATTTCTTTCCAACTCTTCTTGAAATAAGAACATACCTCAACGTTAGATACTTAGTATTTGAATCTATACAATTCAAAAAAGATATAACTAAAATCAGCCAACAATTCAAAAAAGATTATGGCTTGTGTGATTTCTTTCCAACTATTTCCGGCAATGATGCTACAATTCAAAAAATACATAACTAAAATCAGCCAACAAAAGATCACAGATGAAGCACATAATAATATAAAGTAGTAGAACCCAAGACTGTAGATTCTTCATACCTCGCCTAACCGTGCACGTGCACCCATGACACCACCTATAGCTCGCGATAGGAGAGTGTAAATATGTGAAAACCCACCATGGTACGATTTCGTTATATGAAGTTTTCAAAATACAACAACAAACCCGATTCGATTTCGATTTAGTTAACTGATTCGATTTAGTCCATTTTTGATAAGCGGATCTGAATGAAAACTTCAATATATATTATAATAACAATCTATCCTCGTCTTTTTTTATTTTGCTTGTCATGATTTTCGTCGTATCCACAAGAACAAGAAAGAGACGGCTAGGGTTTGTTTGGGTGGGAGAGAGAAATGAAAACTGAAAATGAAGATGCAGGTTATCTAATTAAAGTGGGACGGTTTTTTATATGAGTTACCAAATACTTGAATGTTAAAATGCCAATTTTGCCCTCCACTTCCAAATAAAAAGAAAAATTAACATATTTATTTACATAAATGCCATGTGCAATCTCAACCATTGATGATATAATCCAAAGACTAGGATCGGTTCTCGCAGTTCTCGCAATTTATTTGGTTCTTACTATAACCTCACACTATATATATATATATATATATATATATATATATATATATATATATATATATATATATATATATATATATATATATATATATATATATATATATATATATATATATATATAGTTTGGGTTATTATGAAAAGATGTTTAAAATGAAAAGTATGAGAAGCCACCACAATGCGCCAAGTGTCCCATCTCCACCCCTCCTTTTTTTTACTCTCAAGGGCGTTTTGGTCATTTTACCACAAAATAGAAAGTATATAAGCTTTTTTTTCTTATTTTTACACTGTTCTTCTCATATGTTACGTATCTCATCTCTTCTTCTCCCTCTGGAACCACCTTTCTCCACTGTCATCACCACCGTGATCTCCACCGTCATCACCATCGTTCTCTACTTGGGTAAATACAGTCTTCCTTTATCCTTTTTCTTATCTCTTCCTATGCATCTAAAAAATACACACACGATATTCTTCTCCATCATGATTTCTTCTTCTCCTTCAATCGTGATAGTCTTCTCCACCGTGATTTCTTCTTCTCCTTCAATCGTGATAGTCTTCTCCACCGTGATATTCTTCTTCAATGTGATTTTGAGATGAAACCTGTACAATAATGATGGTAAGATTAATATGTTTTTTTTTCAATTTTTTTGGTTAATTTAATTTGTTTTAATTCGAATATGTTTTTGCCGATTTTTAGTGTATTTAGTTGATTTAAAACAATGATTTAGTGTGTTATTGAGAAAAAACGAGATTAAAAACGTGCATAGGAAATGTGCACACCAGGTGTTTGATAAAATGTCTACATGATATTGTATAACTATGATGCACCAGTTTTGAACTGCGATGCACTAATTTCGTAATCTCATGCAGTAGTTGTTCATCCTTGCAGTTGTATTTCATAGTATAATGCAGTAGGTTTTAATTTTTATTTTGATGCAGTAGGTTATTGTGTTTGTATGTTTTATGTGTCTAAACGTGTTTGTATGCTTGGTTGTATGCCTAATGCAATGGAATCTGAATTGAGATGCAGTAGGTGTTTAGTTGTTGCATATAAGGATGAAGTAGGCTAAGCGTAAGATGTTTTATGTGCGTAAATGTGTTTTTATGCTTGGTTGTATGTGTGATGCACTGGAAAATGAATTGAGATGCAGTAGGTATTCAGTTGTCATGTGTAAGGATGAAATATGCTAAGCGTAGGTTGTTTTATGTGTGTAAACTTGTTTATATGCTTGGTTGTATGTCTAATGCATTGGAATCTGAACTGAGATGTAGTAGATGTTTATTTGTTGCGTGCAAGGATGAAATAGGCTAAGCATAGGTTGTTTTATGTGTGTAAACTTGTTTGTATGCTTGGTTGTATGTCTGATGCATTGGAATCTGAACTGAGATGCAGTAGATGTTTATTTGTCACATGCAAGGATGAAATAGGCTAAGCATAGGTTGTTTTATGTGTGTAAATGTTTTTGTATGCTTGGTTGTATGTGCGATGCAATGGAAAATGAATTAAGATGCAGTTGCTGTTCAATTATCGTGTATAAGGATGAAATAATCTAAACGTAGGTTGTTTTATGTATATAAACTTGTTTTATGATTGGTTGTATGCCTGATGCACTGGAATTTGAACTGAGATGAAGTAGGTTTTTAGTCGTCGTATATAAGGATGAAGTAGGCTAAGCGTAAGTTGTTTTATGTGTGTAAATGTGTTTTATGCTTGTTTGTATGTGCGACGCACTGGAAAATGAACTGAGATGCAATATGTGTTCAGTTGTCGCGTGTAAGGATGAAATAGGCTAAGCGTAGGTTGTTTTATGTGTAAACTTGTTTCTATGCGTGGTTGTATGTCTGATGCACTGGAATCTGAACTGAGATGCAGTAGATGTTTATTTGTCACGTGTAAGGATGAAATATGCTAAGCGTTGGTTGTTTTATGTGTGTAAATGTGTTTGTATGCTTGGTTGTATATGTGATGCATTAGAAAATGAACTAATATGCAGTAGGTGTTTAGTTGTCGCATGTCTGATGCACTGGAATCTAAACTGAGATGCCGTAGATGATTGTTTGTCACGTGTAAGGATAAAATAGGCTAAGCGTAGGTTGTTTTATTTGTGTAAATGTGTTTGTATGCTTGGTCGTATGTGTGATGCATTAGAAAATGAACTGAGATGCAGTAGGTGTTTAGTTGTCACATATAAGGATGAGAAAGGCTAAGCATAAGTTCTTTTACGTGTGTAAATGTGTTTTTATGCTTGGTTGTATGTGCGATGCACTGGAAAATGAAATAAGATGCAGTAGGTGTTCAGTTGTCGCCTGTAAGGATGAAATAGGCTAAGCGTATGTTGTTTTATGTTTGTAAACTTGTTTGTATGCTTGGTTGTATATCTGATGCATTGGAATCTAAACTGAGATGTAGTATATGTTTATTTGTCACGTTCAAGGACGAAATAGGCTAAGAATAGGTTGTTTTATGTGTGTAAATGTGTTTGTATGCTTGGTTGTATGTGCGATGCATTGGAAAATGAATTGAGATGCAGTAGGTGTTCAATTGTCGTGTATAAGGATGGAATTGTCTAAGCGTAGGTTGTTTTATGTATGTAAACTTGTTTTTATGATTGGTTGTATGCCTGATGCACTGGAATTTTAACTAAGATGCAGTAGGTGTTTAGTTGTCGTATATATAAGGATGAAGTAGGCTAAGTGTAAGTTGTTTTATGTGTGTAAATGTGTTTTTATGCTTGTTTGTATGTGCGGTGCACTGGAAAAATGAACTGAGATGCATTAGTTGTTCAGTTGTCGCGTGTAAGGATGAAATAGGCTAAGCGTAGGTTGTTTGTGTGTAAACTTGTTTGTATGCTTGGTTGTATGTCTGATGCACTGGAATCTGAACTGAGATGCAGTAGATGTTTATTTGTCACGTGTAAGGATGAAATATGCTAAGCGTAGGTTGCGTTATGTGCTTACTGTTGAACTGTGATGAAGTTGATGTGAAAAAGTGATTAGGAATGAAGCACACAAGGTGTTTGTTAAAATGTCTTTGTGATATTTGATAACTGTGATGCAGTAATTTTAAATTGTGATGCATCAACTATTAGTATGTCATTTATTCAGTGGAAAAGGCTTGTATGTGTAGTTGTACGCTGATGCAACTCTTTAAAATGTTGATGCGATGAAGTGTTTGTTTGTGGCAAATATATATCTAAAAGCTTATCTTTTTTAAGTGATGAGTATAAATTGTTTGTGTGTGTAATTGTATGTATGATGCAGTTGATTTGAAACTTTGATGCAGTAGGTGTTTGTTTGTGACGAATTTGAATTTATTAGCTAGTATTTTTGTTCTTTTATCAGGAAAAGGCTTGTATATTTAGTTGTAAGGTTGATGCAGCTGTTTTGAAATACTGATGCAGTTGGTATTTGTTTGTGTAAAATTATTAGCTTATTTTTTTGGTTATTTATTAGTAAAATACGCTTGCATGTGTAGTTATATGTATGATGTAGCTGTTGTAGTAGGTGTTTGTTTGTGAAAAATACGAATCTATTAGCTAATACGGAGTATTTATGTTATTAGACACATATGTGATTGATTGTGACTTGTTGTTAGGTTGATTTAGTTTAGCTAGTGTTAGGTTTTTGTAGAATTAGTCGATATAGAGGTGTTGCTATATGGCATTTTATCCGCTGAGTTTGTAATTTCGACTGGATGCCGATGGATTAAACATACGCGTGCACATATATATGTTAGTTTATATGATTATGATATATATTCTGTAGCTTTTTGTGAGGTTGATTTAGATGATTTGATTTTAGGTAAGCATGGTTAGGTAGCAATTTTTCAGTGAATTTGTAATTTTGTCATGATATCGACATGTTGTTGGTGAAACACACCGCGCGCACACTTGTAGACACATATTTTAATTGATACTATTTGTTGTCAATTTATGTTCATTAATTAGATTATATGATTGTGATATATTGTAACTTATAAGTTTGATGCATCCTTTGTATTATAGTAAAATGTTCATCTTGATGTATTCAGTTTTAACTACGAATGCATTTTATTTACACTTGTTTAGACTATTGGTTGAAAGAGCATGTTGGTTTTTATATTTCCAATGATAATGAAATTATAACTTAGCGTACTGCATCTTTCCTTTATATAAGAATAATAACGTATATAACTACTGCATCAACACTTTAAGTTCACTGCATCACAATAATCTTATCAAATATTTTCTTATCAAATGCTTACGTACTTATCATTGAATCAACACTTTATGCTCACTGTATCATAGTTAACTTATTACGTGCATACAGACTTATTACTGCATCACACTTAAACTACACTTCATTGTTGTTATTTCTCTTAATTTCATCTTCGATTTTTATCTAGTGTATCTTACAGTTTATATATACATTGTAATGCAGTAAAATAACTTGATGATGCACTAAAGTAATAAGAGGAGGACATGTAGTGTATGTGAAGAAAAAGAAGGCCATAATTCCAGGACATGTTCATTAAAATTGCCATCATCGAAGAAAAGCAAGCAACCAGTAGAACCGACAAGAGATGGGCTTAGAAGATCTCGTAAAGCTTAGAAGCATTATTTCAACATTCTTTTTTTCTTAATTCACAATAAGTATTGTATAGATATTAAAGAATTACTTACAAAACATGGTTTTTGTCCTATGATGTGTAGCATTTATTACCAAAAATCAATAGTGTTTCAAAATAAACTTGGCATCGATCTGTTTTATAAATAATGAATCTTGCAATATGTTATTTCTTTAGTGCATTATGATGCGATAAAATATACATTTTGATGCAAGAAAATATTCATTATGATGCGATAAAATAATACATAGATGCGATAAAGTATTATTTTGATGCGACAATATGATAACGTTGAGAAGCAACAATATTTATAACATTATGATCCATTAAATTAACATTACAAGAAAATTATATTATGATTCAGTAGTATGATAACATTTTGATGCAGTAATATGATAACCTTCTGATGCAGTGGAACAATATTGTGATGCAGTATAATTTTATTTTGATTTAGTAGTATAATAATATTGCGTAACAACAATATGTATAACATTGTGATGTGGTAAATTGACATTGTGATGCGATAAATTAACATAGTGATGCGTAAAAATTATATAGTGATTCACCAAGATGGTAATATTGTGATGTAGTAAAATGATAACATTACGATGCAGTAGAACAATATTGTGATGCAGTATGATTTTAAAAAAATTTATAAGATTGTAATACATTAGTTTATACATTGTGATGCATTAAAATTGTATCATTGTGATGCACTTGATGTACACATTACAATGCACCAATTGTATACAACGTGATGCACCGCTTGTATACATTGTGCATCTATGTTAATTTAGATATTAGCAAGAATCAAAAATACTTAATATTAAACAAACATCGTGTACAATACTTAGTATTAAACATTCGGTTATCCAAAGTATTACATCTAATGATATTTAAACATTTTCTTTTAATAATCCACAACTACATCCGAGAATCCTTGTTACGCGTTCAATAATCCTTTCTACCATTCCGTCTTTCAACTCGAGTAGCATTTGGTATTAGAGGTTTGGAATTTCTTGTTTGCATCTTGTTATATGCCTTTGCTTTGCCAAGACTTCCGTCTTTTTCTTATTCATTCTTGTAAGAATCATCTTTGCGTGTACTTTTCTCGCGGGAGATGGATTTGTCCTCTTTGACTGCGCCTTCTTTCTTTAACTATTCCTAAAAACACCATGACCCTTGTAAGTTACCATCGCCTCAATAATACCACGACCGTTATGGTAAACATCTCATTCCATCTTTGGTGTTTATTCCTCATCAAGTAGTCAACATATATGTTTATCCGTGATAATTTATAATAGAGTATAAAATTAATATCATGTTTTCATTGTGATGCACTAATTATAACACTATGATGCGATGAAAGAAAAAACCTAATCATCAATCAACTTTACTTACCGGATCAATCTGCATATTCATCATATCTTATATGTTGTTTTCGTCTTCATTTCTACTTGTAACATGATCAAACAAACCCATTATAAAACATCTATTGCATCAATTCTTTACATCAATTGCATCCTACATACAAATACACACACAAGCACATTTCGACAAATAAAATACATTATCGCGTGACCTAATTGAAGCTTACATGCCACAATAAACACCTAATGCATCACTTCTTCACAACAACTGCATCATGCATATAATTACACACAACCTCTTTTCCACAAGTAATACACCTACACATTACTCGGTCGAACCTTGTATGACATAGATGAACACCCTCGCATCACTTCTTTACAAAGAACTACATCATGCATACAAGTACACACGCAACCACTTTTCAACATGTAAACACAATATGCACTTATCAACAAATAAAACACACTGCGTCTAACTTAATCTAACCTCATATGCCACAAACATGTACGTTTCACATCACTTCATGACACCAAATGCATCATCCATACAAACATATATACAAACACTTTTGACAAGTAATAAACCATACGCGTTGCCTAATCAAACCATATATGCCACATATAAGAACCTATTGCATCACTTCATCATTCTAAAACATATGAACACCTACTGCATCTCAATTCAAATTCCAGTGTATCACATATACAACCAAGAATACAAACACATTTACACACATAAAAAAATCTATGCTTAGCCTATTTCATCCTTACACATGACAACTGAACAAACACCTACTACATCTCAATTCATTTTCCAGTGCATCACACATACAACCAAGCATACAAACACATTTACACACATAAAATAACCTACGCTTAGCCTATTTCATCCTTACACGTGACAAATAAACACCTACTGCATCTCAGTTCAGATTCCAATGCATCAGACATGCAACCAAGCATACAAACAAGTTTACACACATAAAACAACATACGCTTACGTATTTCATCCTTATAGGCGACAATTGAACACCTACTGCATCTCAGTTCATTTTACAGTGCATCGCACATACAACCAAGCATATAAACACATTTACACACATAAAACAACTTACACATAGCCTTCTTATTCCTTATATGCGACAACTAAACACCTACTGCATCTCATTTCAGAGTCCAGTGCATCAAGCATACAACCAAGCATACAAACAAGTTTACACACATAAAACAACATACGCTTAGATTATTTCATCCTTACATGCGACAACTGAACACCTGCTGCATATCAGTTCATTTTCTAATGCATCACACATACAACCAAGCATACAAACACATTTACACACATAAAACAACCAACGCTTAGCATATTTCATCCTTACACATGACAAATAAACATCTACTGCATCTCAGTTCAGATTCCAGTGCATCAGACATACAACCAAGCATACAAACAAGTTTACACACACAAAACAACCTACGCTTAGAATATTTCATCCTTACACGCGACAACTGAACACCTACTGCATCTCAGTTCATTTTCCAGTGCATCGCACATACAAACAAGCATAAAAACACATTTACACACATAAAACAACTTACACTTAGCCTACTTCATCCTTATATATACGACAACTAAACACCTACTGCATCTCAGTTCAAATTCCAGTGCATCAGGCATACAACCAATCATAAAAACAAGTTTACATACATAAAACAACCTACGCTTAGATAATTCCATCCTTATACACGACAATTGAACACGTAATGCATCTCAATTCATTTTCCAATGCATCGCACATACAACCAAGCATACAAAGACATTTACACACATAAAACAACCTATTCTTAGCCTATTTCATCCTTGAACGCGACAAATAAACATCTACTACATCTCAGTTCAGATTCCAATGCATCAGATATACAACCAAGCATACAAACAAGTTTACACACATAAAACAACATACGCTTTGCCTATTTCATCCTTACAGGCGACAATTGAACACCTACTGCATCTTATTTCATTTTCCAGTGCATCGCACATACAACCAAGCATAAAAACACATTTACACACGTAAAAGAACTTATGCTTGGCCTACTTCATCCTTATATGCGACAACTAAACACCTACTGCATCTCAGTTCAGATTCTAGTGCATCAGGCATACAACCAAGCATAAAAACAAGTTTACACACATAAAACAACATACGCTTAGATTATTTCATCCTTACATGTGATAACTGAACACCTACCTACTGCATATCAGTTCCATTTCTAATGCATCACACATACAACCAAGCATACATACACATTTACACACATAAAACAACCAACGCTTAGCATATTTCTTCCTTCCACGTGACAAATAAACATCTACTGCATCTTAGTTCAGATTTTAGTGCATCAGACATACAACCAAGCATACAAACAAGTTTACACACATAAAACAACCTACACTTAGCCTATTTCATCCTTAAACGGCAAAACTGAACACCTACTGCATCTCAGTTCATTTTCCAGTGCATCGCACATACAAACAAGCATAAAAACACATTTACACATATAAAACAACTTACACTTAGCCTACTTCATCCTTATATATACGAAAACTAAACACCTATGGCATCTCAGTTCAAATTCCAGTGCATCAGGCATACAACCAATCATAAAAACATGTTTACATACATAAAACAACCTACGCTTAGAAAATTCCATCCTTAGACACGACAATTGAACACCTACTGCATCTCAATTCATTTTCCAATGCATCGCACATACAAACACATATATAAAACAACCTATTATTAGCCTATTTCATCCTTGAACGCGACAAATAAACATCTGCTACATCTCAGTTTAGATTCCAATGCATCAGATATACAACCAAGCATACAAACAAGTTTACACACATAAAACAACATACGCTTTGCCTATTTCATCCTTACAAGCGACAACTGAACACCTATTGCATCTTATTTCATTTTCCAGTGCATCGCACATACAACAAAGCATAAAAACACATTTACACACGTAAAAGAACTTACGCTTAGCCTACTTCATCCTTATATGCGACAACTAAACACCTACTGCATCTCAGTTCAGATTCCAGTGCATCAGGCATACAACCAAGCATACAAACAAGTTTACACACATAAAACAACATACGCTTAGATTATTTCATCCTTACATGTGATAACTGAACACCTACCTACTGCATATCAGTTCATTTTCTAATGCATCACACGTACAACCAAGCATACAAACACATTTACACACATAAAACAACCTACGCTTAGCCTATTTTATCCTTACACATGACAAACAAACATCTACTGCATCTCAATTTAGATTCTAGTGCATCAGACATACAACTAAGCATACAAACAAGTTTACACACATAAAACAACCTACGCTTAGTCTATTTCATCCTTTCACGCGACAACTGAACATATACTGCATCTTAGTTCATTTTCCAGTGCATCGCACATACAAACAAGCATAAAACACATTTACACACATAAAACAACTTACGCTTAGCCTACTTCATCCTTATACACGATAATTGAACACCAATTGCATCTTAATTCATTTTCCATTGCATCACACATACAACCAAGCATACAAACACATTTACACACATAAAACAACCTACGCTTAGCCTATTTCCTCCTTGCATGTGACAAATAAACATCTACTGCATCTCTGTTCAGATTCCAATGCATCAGACATACAACCAAGCATACAAACAAGTTTACACACATAAAACAACCTACGCTTAGCCTATTTCATCCTTGCACGCAACAAATAAACGTCTACTACATCTTAGTTCAGATTCCAATGCATTGGACATACAACCCAGCATATAAACAAGTTTACACACATAAAACAACCTACGCTTAGCCTATTTCATCCTTACACATGACAACTGAATACCTATTGCATCTCAATCCATTTTCCAGTGCATGACACATACAACCAAGCATAAAAACACATTTACGCGCATAAAACATCTTACGCTTAGCCTACTTCATCCTTATATGCAACAACTAAACACCTACTGCATCTCAATTTAGATTCCATTGCATTAGGCATACAACCAAGAATACAAACAAGTTTAGACACATAAAACATACAAACACAATAACCTACTGCATCACAATAAAAATTAAAACCTACTACATTATACTATGAAATACAACTGCAAGGATGAAAAACTACTGCATCACATTACAAAATTAGTGCATCGCAGTACAAAACTGGTGCATCATAGTTATACAATATCATGTAGACATTTTATCAAACACCTGGTGTGCACATTTCATATTCACGTTTTTAATCTCGTTTTTTCTCAATAACACACTGAATCATTGTTTTAAATCAACTAAATACACTAAATATCGGCAAAAACATATTCGAATTAAAAGAAATTAAATTAACCAAAAACATTGAAAAAAAAACATATTAATCTTACCATCATTATTGTACAGGTTTCATCTCAAAATCACATTGAAGAAGAATATCACGGTGCAGAAGACTATCACGATCGAAGGAGAAGAAGAAATCAACTTACAGAGGCATTTAAGATGGAGTAGATCTGTATTCAACATCTTTAACACAAGATTTCTGATTTGATGCAGTAACGATTATGCTTTGTGATAACATTTCGATGATTCCACGGTTTGATGCAGTACAATTTTGCAGAATTTAGTGTGTGAATTTACTATGTGAAATTGAGAGAGAAAGTGTGTGAAATTAGAGAAAAAATGAGAATAAAACTGGTTTTGTGATGTTAGGTAAAAAGGAAACGACATCGTTTTGTAACGTAAGGAATATAGTGTATTTTCTATTGCTACATATTTGCCCTTCAAGTTTGCATTATTTACAAAAGTGACACTCCGCATTTTTGATCATGCAATTCTAATCCAACGGTGGAGATAAACTTCATTCTTTTCATTTTAAGCGTCTTTTCATTTTAACCCATATATATATATATATATATATATATATATATATATATATATATATATATATATATATATATATTAACAACAATAAATATAAAAATTATTATTATTATTATTATTATTGTTGTTGTTGTTATACATTATTTATATGATATGATAATCATAATTAATACTCCATCCATTCTAAAACACTTGTTCACAGAAAAACATACAGTTTAAAAATAACACAATTATTACTGCATTATATTTCTTACTTTTTACAAAATAATAGTTTTACCCTTGAACAATTAACTAAAGCTTTTCTTAAAATTGGGAATATTAATTTCAATTAGGGGTAATATGATAAACCAAATCAAAATTTCATATCTAATTTTACTATTTTAGTCATGGACAATTAATTTGGGACATTAAAAAAAAAATGACTATTAATTTGAGACGAAAAATGCATACCCAAAAAAAATAACAACGATAATAACGTAAATAAAAACATTTCATCCGGTTTGTAATGTAATTGAATTCCTTCACTAGACATAATTGATTATAATTCAATTACATTTCTCTGCATATCAGACTGTCAACGTAATCTAATCTGAATTACAATTCTTCCATCATGCCAACCACACAAGATAGGAATGTTATTCATATTACAATTACTACAAATTTACAGCGAATCTCAACGTACCAAACGTTCTATAAGTGATTGAAGAAAAGGTATGTACTATAACTAACAAACTGGTCTAAAGGTAAATGACTGACCAATTTTTGCAATATCATCGTAAATGTTTTGTTGATTATTTAGAGAAGGCTTCGAGAAAATAGGTTATCGGAACATGTGATCATTATCTGATGTTAGGTCATCGAAAAGAGTCGATTGACATGCCAAAGTGATACATGAGATTAGGTTTTTTCGTCGATTTAAACGCTTTTGTGAAAGCGATGAATACATTGTATCTATCATTTCCAACCACACATTTTCTGCGCTACCATCCACCAATTGATAGACATTGAAAAACAACTTGCTCAAATCAATAGTGCTATAAGCCTATAACAACCATACCCTTAAATTTTCTTGTTTTAAAGAAAAAAAAAAAAAAAGAGCCCAAACTAACTAAAAATGGCGGGTATGGTTGTTAACATTAGCAAACTCATAACAACCAACCATACAACCCTAACACCCAAATTCAATAACAATAATAATAATATTCATCATATCAATCTTCCTATCATCCATTCACAAAGACCTTCAACCATCATCATGTCATCTGCAACAACTCCAACTACCATAACAACCATCACCCCAACCCCCTCTTCCCCAGGTATTTTGACTCAGATGTACGCGGCCTAACCGGGCTAACTTTTTTTATAAAAGATTTTATTTTTATCATAC
Source organism: Chrysanthemum lavandulifolium (assembly GCA_022545495.1). Classification (NCBI taxonomy): domain Eukaryota; kingdom Viridiplantae; phylum Streptophyta; class Magnoliopsida; order Asterales; family Asteraceae; genus Chrysanthemum; species Chrysanthemum lavandulifolium. Next base: position 144,857,320 of record CM040239.1, read on the forward strand.
CCTTTTGGTTTTATATCTTTTTTCTCATTGTTTTTCTAATAAAGATTGTTTCCTTTTTTAGAAGGTGGGTCTTCTTGGGCTGAATTTGCTGGCAATGTTTCGGGCGAATGGGATGGCTTTTTAGCTGACTTCACTGTTGATGGAAAACCAATTGAGCTGCCCGAAAACGTTGTTCCTAACGCTTATCGCGAATGGGAGGTTCGGGTTTTTGACTGGCAGACTCAGTGTCCTACTCTTGCTCAGCCCGATAAGCTTTCCGCTATGTATAAGGTGATTAAGCTGCTGCCTACGGTTGGTTGCGAAGCGGATGCTGCTACGAGGTATACTATTGATGAGAGGACTATTGGAGGTGTGGAGAATATGGTTTCCGCGTTTGCGTATCAATCTAATGGCTCATACACTGCTGTTTGGGAAAACCCGAAAGGGTTGGAGCTGGAGCATTGTTTGATTGATCCTCGTGATAAGGAGTCGCGTTTGAGGATTGTTCAAATTGTGGGCGTTGAGGATAAGAAGTTAGTGTTGAAGAATATTAAAGTGTTTGTTGAGCAGTGGTATGGTCCGTTTAGAAACGGGGAATCATTGGGTGGATGTGCTATACGTGATTCTGCGTTTGCTTGTACTAAAGCTCTTGATGCTTCATTAGTTTCGGGTGTGTGGGAATGCTCAAACTCTGCAGCCCCCTTTCAAGACTCTCCCAATGTGAGTTTACCACACTAAAAATTGCATCCTGAATGATATGTGTTTACAAAGATGCTTTGATTTTATTAATTAACCGTTATTCATAAACATGACAGGGGGTTCTTCAAGAACTTGTACCGGTTGATGGAATACAGAAGTTGGCCAGAGACGAAAAGAATCTGGTTTTGCTGCCAAAGAACTTGTGGAGTTCAGTGACAGAAATGCAAGATGACGGAATAACTTGCTGTGAAGTCGGATGGCTGTTGGAACCAGGACGTGCCATCACATCGAAGTGCATCTTTTCAAGAAACACAGAGTTGAAAGTACGTATTTTTCTCACAGTCACCGTCTATTAAAGTGCTGCAGTTATCTAATAAGAACGCATTTTATCTTGCAGGAGATTGTAACGTCATCCGAAGCTGCAGCTCCTGGACCAGGACTATAGTATAATGGCATGGCACCCTGATCGGGTTTATACAGAAGATTGGCAGCTGTTTTGGTTGTCTCCAGGAAAGGCCGTTAGGTTTGCTTATACAAACAATAGTTTTTGGCAAATGTGCATTTAGATCGTTTGTAGAACTTCCTCACGATGAGTATATAGTATAGAATAAACGCTGTTATTTAAAAGGTCTTCTTGGATCTGCTTGTTTTATTTTTAATGTTTCTTGATATAATGGAGCAAACATATATAAATAAGTTGTCGGTTCTTGTATCAACCCACCGATCCTCTTTTATGCCCATCTCCACTGGCCAGTGAGAATTCATAGGGCGAAAAGGAAATGAAATACAAGAAGCATTGGTACAAAGTTTAGTTGATTCAAATTCCTATTAAAATTAACAAGTACAGGGTTGTCCCACAGGTACAACTAACTTACAAGAATTTTTAACAAATACAACAACAGCAAGAATAAGAAACTGTGCACTCATTAAGTTCTTACAACATCTTTGAAGTAATACACCAACATAAAAACAAAAGCAACTGCTCAGACAGCAAACATCAACCGCTGTCCAACGGTTGTGAGCACTTAAATCATGGCCTTGAAACTGCAATTGCCACACCTATTCTCATCCTGCTGTACAATCTGCAATACGTCAATTGTTGTGTTCTTTGAGTATGAGTGTGTTTCAGTAACAATTATAAAGCAAATGAGGATGTACCTGTAGACGAATTTTCGAAAAGAAATTACAGGTGAGCCCCTGGTGCATCTCTCATGCTAATATTCAGGCTGTTGCGCATTGTTCTTCGTCCAACTCCTGCATTTCCCTTTGTCATCATTGCCACAAATTCCCCATAATCAATCCTCCCATCCTGTATCACAACATAAACCCATCATTCTTTCGTTCGCCAAACTAAACAACTTAAATATCCTTATAAAGTTTAGACTTACGTTGTCTTGGTCAACTTCTTTGATGATATCTTCTACAAGAAAATCAGTCATATTGTGATCTGCACAAGCTTGCTGGAGTTCATCAACCGTTATATAACCACTTCCATCTTTGTCAAAATACTGGAACGCAGCCACTAGGTGCTCCTCTCTTTCCAATTTATTCAGGTGAATCGTAGCAGCTACAAATTCACCATAATCAATTGTCCCACTGTTGTCCACATCTGCCTGAAAATCCACATGACAAGTCAGCTTAAATTCAAACTTGACACATGTACATGACCTAGGAAATAGTCTTACCGCGTCCATAAGGTCCCGTATCTCTGTATCTTTCAATGTAGAGCCGAACTTCCTCAAACCGGCTTTGAGTTCATCAAATGTAATTGCACCACTGTTATCAGTATCCATTGCCTTAAACATTTCTCTCAAACCAGCAATCTCCTCTTCAGACAGACTTTCGGCTATAACCTGGACCCAAATAATAATTAATTCTAAATCACTAAATTGTTTCAGGCCCTTCAGTCTTCATTCATATAACGGAATGAAATGCCTTGTTATTTATGTGATTATTAAATCTTTTGCAACAAGAAGCATATACACGTTACAAGTTCAGTGTCTCAATAATATGAACATACCCGCAAAGCCATCTTCTTTAGCTTGTTCATTGCAGAGAATTGTTTCAAACGAGAAAGAACAGCTGGATCCAATGCTCTATCAGGAGCAACACCATTTTCGCAAACCCAAGGATGGCCTGTACAGTTCATATAACCCCAAACCGCATAAATAATCTTCAAGCTTATACATTATAATGATAATTTTAACGAATAACGTACACTATTTGAATGAAAACTACTTAAACATTAGGCATTCTAACTATAGATAATATGATTCAAAAAGGTAGGAACAACGTACAAAGAACTTCATGAGCAGTTAGACGGTCTGAAGGTCGAGAGCACAACATCTTCCTGATAAGATCCTTAGCACTGTCAGATATAAGTGGCCACGGGTCTGATTCAAAGTCAATGTATCCCTTCAAAACCGCATCAAATATCCCCTGTTGTGTTTCTATATTTCAAAAAAATAATTTATCATAAGTGAGCATTCCCAATGATAATATCCAAAACACATGGATACAAAGCAAATGTTTCTGCTGAATTCTTAACACGTACCAGCCCAAAATGGAGGCACACCACTCAGTAGGATGTAAAGTATAACCCCTGCAGTCCATACATCTGCTTCTGGGCCATAGTGCTTCAAAAGCACCTCAGGTGCAACATAGTACGGGCTTCCTACTACATCCGTGAATACTTGACCTGAACAGTAACATAAAATTTAGTTACACATTAAGATAAGCTCTAGATATAATTAGTAGCAGTTATACTATGGTAATTCAATTTTACCTGGCTTGAAGAAAACTGAGAGTCCAAAATCAATTGCCTTGAGAGAAAAATCGTCATCTCTATTGACCAACAAGAAATTTTCAGGTTTCAAGTCTCTGTGCATAACACCAAGTGAGTGGCATGCCTCAACAACACCGACGATGATCTTTGTCAACTCAGCAGCCTTTCTCTCACTATAATGTCCCCTCTGAATGATCCTGTCAAACAATTCACCTCCATTGCAAAGCTCCATGACAATATGAACATACAAAGGATCCTCGTATGCACCCTTGATGGTGACAATATTCTTATGCCCTGCCAAATGGTGCATTATCTGAATCTCTCTTCTAACGTCTTCCAAATCCTCTTTGGATATCAACTTCCTCTTGGAAATAGATTTACACGCATAATCTACCCCGGTTGCAATCTCAGTGCACAGATAGGTAGTACCGAATTGACCCTGGCCTAACTTTTGACCCAACGTGTAGACATCACGAATGTTGTCAGTTTTATGACCAAGAACGTAATAAGCCTGGTTAGAGTGACGGTTCATGTTGTTTTCTTTCTTGGGTTTAGGACTAGGATTTGCTGGTTCTTTGGAAAATTCTTGGGCTATTTGCTGATTAGTATTTAAAGTAGTTGGTGAGTAATCTAAAGAGTTGTTTGATAGAGCAGAATTGTTTTGGGTGGAAACCGACTGTTCTTCAGGCTTATTGAAGCCTTGTGTGTCTTTTATTCCAAAAGATCCACGGCATGTATTGCCCATAAAAACAATCAACTACTTCTCATTAATTTGCTACACAAACAATCATTCAAATTGTACTAGTTAGTCCCATTATTGGCAGCACAAACAACTAACAAAAACTACTACAAGTAATAAACAATAGTAATATCTTTAATATTATAGTCTTTTCATAATATAAAGATCTGGAACAGATCAGGTAAGTGATCTTAATCTCATCATAAATACAATCAAGAAAATTTATGACTTAACGTTTATTAACTTTATCTAAATCCCATGTTAGAAATCCTAAAAGTCAACACAAAGAAGACTTAAAACTTTATAGATTTCTAGCAAAGCCCATATGATAAACTCTTATAAAAAGACTATAAAGACTAAAACTTTATTCAAAACTAACTAAAAAGACTTAAAACTTTATTGATTTTTAGCAAGACCCATATGAGAAACCATCATAACTAACAAAACCAATATGAAAATTTGTTAAAAATGATGAAAAAGAGATGAAATGAATGAGATCTACCTGATGGACAAATATAGAAAGTGATCACTTTGGTTGAAGATGATTAGTGCATGAATGAATGAACAGAAGCAGCCTAAAATAGAAATACAAAATAAGTATTGTTTGGTGGGTGTTGACAAATTTGAAAAAGAGATGGGAGGAAGGCTCAGTGGAGATGCTGGGAAGTAACGGAGATGGTGGAAAGAACAGAAGTGGTGCTGACCAGCTTAACACCACACTTGCTAACAACTCATGTTCCTCTATCCATAATTATTGCTTACTTATTACTACCTTTATCTATCCATCAACTCCCAACAAGTCCTTCTTTCACAATAGTTTTAAGTTTTTACCATCTGACCTCATCACAGTTTTAGAAGATTCGTTAGGTTGTGTAAATCAAAGAGAAGACTCGAATTTTCCCAAATTACTTGAGTAAAAGGATAAATATTTGTTTAATGTTATCTTTAAACATCCAAAGTCCAAACCACTAGACCAATTTTGTTTTTGGTATATAAAGTTGCAAAAATTCGTGAATTGGGTAGTCAGTCGGTCAGTTTTTTTTTAGCTTGCGATCGGTCTAGAGGGTATTAATCAGTGATTAGTTGAATTGGCAATTTCGGAAAGTTTTTGGTATTTCGACGAGTTTTAGGTAGTTCTTGTGAGTTTTAGGTATTTACGACAAGATTTGCCTCATACCAACAACTTGTAATAAATATAAGAGAACTCCAAAATCGTCCCTTGTGGTTTCTACGTTTCGCACCATACATCCTCACCCAAAAGTTTAGACGGATCATCACCCGTTAGTAAGCGTTTGACTATATACATCCACGAGGACGAACGGTGCAAAATTGGGTCGTTAACTTGGACACGTGACAGCTTAAGTAAGGGTAAGTTGGTCATTTTATCTCCAATGACTTCACTCTTTTATCTTTTATCACTTTCACTCATAAACACACACCCAAATCAAAATACCAAATCAAAACAATAATCCCAAATAAAAACACACATCAAAACCCAAATCAAAAACACAAATCAACTATCCTTATTTAAAGAAAAAAAAAAAAAAAAAAAAAAAAAAAAAAAAAAAAAAAAAAATATCAAGTTCTTCTTATCTCTTCTCTCACTACATGCGCCCCTCCTCTCTATCTCTGCAAACGAAAACAAAGAAGAATAACCATACCGCCACACGACCATCGTTTTCATCCACCACCTCCCACTTTCGAGTCAAGAGAGCAGTAGATTGAGATATCGAGGTCCGGTTCGGGTTTAGATGGAAATAAAAGGGTCTTGTTTGGTTCGAGTTAACCACGCCCGCCATCGCCACCACCATCATCACGCACCTCCTTCCTTATTGCTCCTCGGTTGTTGGTGTGTTCAATGGGATGTTGATTTGTGTTTTTGATTAAATCTGCCGGAAATGGTTGTTGATTTGTGTTTTTGATTTGGGTTTTATGTGTTTTGATTCGGGATTATTGTTTTGATTTGGGATTTTGATTTGGTGTGTGTTTATTATGACCGAAAGTGATAAAAGAGTCAAGTAAATGGAGATAAAATGACCAACTTACCCTTACTTAACCGCCACGTGTCCAAGTTAACGACCCAATTTTGCACCGTCACCTCAGAGATGTATATAGTCAAACGCTTAAGAACGGGTGATGTATATGTCTAAACTTTGGGTGGATGATTGCTAAACGCAGAAACCATACTTGGATGATTTTGAGTTTACTCTAAATATAAATAAGCATTATAAGTTATTAAAACTAGTTTCCAGCGTGTTTATGGTATTTCCGGCAAGATTTGCATGTTTCTAATAAGTTTGACCACTGTTGACCGATTTGTTTGGCCAATTTGCACAAATAAAAAAGGTTGGTGAGCGATTAGCGCCTAACTGCGATTAATCGACCTTATACACCTTTTTTTACAACACTGACTACTATATCGTATTGTTAAGGGTGTAAGCTTTGATACTCGAAAAATATACACGATTTGTTTTTGACATATTATGTTATCTTAAACTAAATTTTTTTTAACTTTAACGCCCAAAAGAATAGATATATTTTATTTATTTTTGGCATATCACATTTCCTTTACACTTATGAGATAGTATTATCATTACTATATATAGTAAAAGCAATTCAATACGACGTCACTTCACTCCCGTCGTTCCGCTAACAGTAACCGCGGCCCATTTCTTAGCCCAATATTTTTCGGCCTTCTTCGCTGGGTTTGGCCCAACATATGCATCTACGCCTTTGATATTACCGACATACCGAGTGTATTCATAGTTATCTTCTTTGTTCCAGGAGATTCTCGACCTTCGCACTTTCGCTGCTGGGTTTCCAATTAGATCAGAACCAAAATCAATTTCGGGTTTGCAGGTCTGTGTTTTTTAAATATTTCGTTGGGGTGATGATGGTGTTCTGAGTTTTGAGTATGCTTCTTTATGAAAATTTTATATGTTCTTGATGCTTGGTTGATCACTTGATTGATTATCCATACGTGGATATAATTTCAGTTTAGCTTTTGGCTAACGAAGTTCTTTTGGGCCACAAAAGTTAACCTTTCGATTTTTTATTTTTATTTTTTTTATGTAATTGGTTTTCTTAATACGCTTTCAATTTGGGATTTCAGTTTGGGTTTTTTTGTAGGTTTTTAGTTTCTTTTCATTCAACTTCTTTGGTTTTCTGTTTCAATTTATAATGCATGAACAAACCATTACATAGTTGCTTTGTAATTTGGGAATATGTGTTTTTGTTAGTTCGCTATAAGGATTTGAGCTTTTTAGATTTTATGAAGTTTTTTTTGTATTTGTGGTATTTTAAGAATAAGGATTTTTTTTATGTATAATTAAGATTGGATTTTAATGTTTTAGGTGTTAGGAATGAGGTGATATAAAGTTGCTTATATGCGCAGGTGGCGAGGAGAGAGTTAGAATAGAAGTGACTCAAGCTGAAGACGAAGACCGTTAAATTAAGAATAGCTGTTTGGAACAAAGTAAGTTGAATGCTAGATAACCAAGTTTTGGAATATGTATTTTTAAAAGGGATTTTGTACATGTCAATCTAAATTGTTGATTATTTGTTCTTTCGTAACTGAAAAGGCATGTTGATGTACCGAGACAACGACCAGCTAAAAAAATGGTTAGCACCAACTCGGATTGCAGAGCATTGCCAAACAAGATGGTGACAACAAAATGTCGAAATTCAGGTTATTATTCACATGCTCATATCTATATTGGTAGTTGCTAAAAAATATGTTTACCTTTTTTATGTTCATCAAACATGATTGTGGATTGTAGTAATTAAGAGCAAATTATAAGTGTGAGTTCAATTGGATGTTGATATGGCTACTATCGGATAAAAGGCTACTATCGGATGGTGATACGACGGATGGCTACTATCGGGTTAGAAGTGTGAGTTCACGCCATATCAAACATGATTGTTACGAGTCAAAACGGGTTAGATTCAGGTGAGAAATGAAAGGCTACTATCGGATGTTGATACGACGCGAGATATGAACGGTATTACAACAATACATATTTCAGCTTAATTTTTTTTCATACCTTTATATGGTTGGTTAACTTGGGCCTTTTAAATTCCTAATGTCTGTAGATATTTTAAGACCGACAATTCAGGCTGGCCAGCCTTTACAATCTAATAGGCAACAGCGTATGAGTTTCTATCTTATTTTCTAATTCTTCTAACTTAATAGATTCGCTTGGTTTCATGCCAGCGTCTTCATAACTCATTGAATTTATTTGCAGGTGCCTTTAATGTTAAAGGCAAACGGGTAATCGAACAACTTGAATCATTATCTTACTCAGAAAATATAGCGCACGTTAAAGACGTTAGAAACGAGAACAACATACCACTGTCACAAGATTATGCTGCTCCTACTATGCCTTTGACAACATCAACTTGCAACACCAACAATAACAATGGTACCGCTCACGCATCTATATTCCAAAATTAATATTTCGCTTCTTTATATGTGTACTTGCTTATATGAATATGTCACCTGGCGCAGGCATGCCTCCTGAATATCGAGATATGGGAATTTATATTGTAACTTCATTTTTTGCGTCATTTTAACCAAACTTATGTTAAAGAACTTGCATCGATTTTTGTTTCAGGTGCGGAATGCTTGCTGATGCAGAAACAATTACGAGTAAATACATAATTTGAAGAAGATAGCTTCTTCATTTTCAAGATTTCATAGTTTTTAACAATCTTGAAGCTGTTGCTAAAGAATCTACCTATCAAGCTGTAAATTCGCAGGTTGAAGAAGCGGAAGCGTATAAAAAAACATGCCACTGACTTGAATTACACGGGATGTATTATTCAGTCAAAAGGTAGTTTCCGCAATATTATTTTCACTTTTTTATCCGCTACCTTCAGTCTGGCAGGAAAACAAAGGGTGCCGCATAGAAGACTAAGAGAATTAGAAGTGTCGTAAGGTTCTTTGACTTCTTATTTTTCTTTAATATCTGTTTTTTTATAAGAGTTACATACGATGTTTGCAGTGAGCGGTGCAGCTCACAAAAGCTGGGCAGAGGTGCTATACATTTGGAGGTTTTCATCGGTATACTGAAACGACCTTAAAGAGGTTGCAAAGGCCCTCATCATTTAAGCGGTCAGGTATGATGGTTATGCGCTACTCTTAACAAAATCCCACGCATGAGATATTGTTAGACATTTTCAAGCTCTTGCAAGCTAAAATTAAAGATACTTTTTCGGCTTATAAGGTCGCGTATTTGAGGTGAAAAAGAAAGTTTAGTTGGGCATCAATCTGATCATGTTCTTATGGATAGTTCAGGTACATTTTTCAATTATATGAGTTTCGCTTTCATAATGTTCGGCTTATTATGTTACAAGACTGATACAAAGTAGATTAGCTTTTCTGCTTAAGTTGAAAAAATAGCCGATAAACAGAATTATACCAAAAATACACATACACTTCTGTGTAAAGTTCTACTTTTTATAAGGACAATTAATAAAGTTTATTAATTTGGTTCGTTTGTGTAGGTTTAGAGCCGTTGACGAATATATTACAGACTAAGTATGGGTTGTTACGAGACTTGGATAAAGGTCTGCACACTATGACTTCTGAATTTATGTGTGTATGTAATGTGTATGAGGATATATTGTTTAGGTGCATCTCTTCTTATCCTGAACAAAAAGTAACAAGACTAGAACCCCGTGTGGTTGATTGGATGGCATCTGTTGTCAGCACGGCTGCGGCGACAAACACACCAGCGTGTCCTTCTTTCAGAAGCATGGGAGGCCTGCACAGTGTCGCCCAATGTGTACATGTAAGTAATATGGATATTAGCATTTTAAAACAGTTTTATTGACATAATATATGGGCAATCACTTGAGTTGTACTGACTGTCAGCAACCTTATGTTATTGTAGTCAATTATCAAATAGCAAAGAATGAATTTGCCAATTTATATGCTACCCGGAGTCGAAGATCTTCTATGACTGAAGGCAAGTAAATTCGTTGAATGTTGAATGTTTTAAGCTTTTTAGTTTACCTTTAAGTAAGTGACATTAGGGGGTCTTTGGATTAGCATCTTTGTTGGGTTTGTCAGTTTAATGAGATTTGGAAAATCAATAGTTTTCCCAACTTACGAGCTTATTAGTTTAGGTTTAAGTACTTGACATTATCAACCAAACTTACGTAAATTAGATTTTCATAGGGATGTGAACAGGACAAGATTGTGTTTCGATGCGGCTGAACTACTCTTTAATTTGGGTTTTATGTGGTTATCTATCATTGGAATTTTAATTTTTCCCGGGTCTGTTTTTATCTAAAGTGTTGTGCCTGACATCTAAGTTGAAGTTTACATACTTTTAACCTTTTTTTTCGTTACATAAATTACCAGATAAAAATGTCAAAGAACTCCGCTATAGCGGCGGATGGTCGCAATACTCGTTAATATTATTGTAGATAAAGTTGTTTGACTTATAAAGTTATACTTTTATCTTGAAAATGGGCTTTTATACATTTAAAGGATTTTGCTAACATGTATCCGTTAGTCATGTGCTAATTTGTAATAAATAAAACCAAACTTTTTTTTTTAATTAAAAACAATTTCTACCATATGTCGCCAAGCATATGTTAAAACAAGGTGAAGGCGCCCGTCGCGTTGCGGCGGGTCAACCCTTTTTTGTTGGCCGATGTTATTAGGCCTGCCATTTCAGAAGACGCATATGTCATTCATTGTATCAAAAGCAAAACACATTTTGGAAACTGAATCTGGAGTCAAACAATGAGATTAGATAGTAACTGAAAAAACAAAAATAACGCTAAAAATTGGTGGTGAACAGTTATAAATATTGTAGCTAATGTTCTTGTGTACGCTCATCAAGAGCCATAGTCAAAATGGACATAAAACTTGGGACGGAGGTAGTAACTTTTAATTTATACAACTGGAAAGAAAAAGGTAGCACCGAAGAAAGAAAAGAGTGAGATGGTGGTTTTTGTTGTTCAGGCGAAGCGAGGATGATTCGACCAGCGAATAAAGTAGGTAAATTTTTGTATTCAGGCTAAAGACTCTTTCTCACTGGTCGAGCTTTTGACAAAAAAGTGAAAATGTGTTCTATTATTTAAGTTTCTTCCTTGTGCATTAGTTCCTCTTGATAGATGGTTCAAGCATGTCTAGTTGACATAATTTTAGAAAATAAGCACATAGACAGTTATCTAGTGGATATTGTTGCAACACGAAGTGGTCGTGAAAACAAAAAGAAAATGAACATTTATCTTAGTTGTGTGTGATATTGAGTTAACGACTTGAAGCCCCTTGCTAGCCAAACTTGGGCTAACCATGACTCACTTAAGAAAAGATCGCCCAATTTATAAATATCATATAACTAGTGCGATTAATAATCATAACCAATCCTCATATTACATGTACTCCGTAATTGCTATTACAATTTACTTAGTCGCTCAAAATTTAACTCAAGTTTATTTTATGCTGTTAGATAAGTTTCTTTCAACGCTTCGTACTTACGCTTTGTGTCATTAGGATAAATAAATTTCTTTGTAAATTTATAGGGAAATATCTTATGTACGTACCCAGTTTTTGTATGCAAGCCTTTGAATGAGCTTATTTGCATACTACTATCATTGAATGAATATTTAAGGGAGCAAGATGAAAATGTACAACTTATATGGATAGGTAAGTCAATAGTTTATAAATTGAAGGGTGTTTGGAAATATCAGTCAAAAGGTACACTTGCCTTTGAGCAGACATGGATCTATGGGGGTACAAAGGGCAAACAACAATGTTATCACCATTATTACTTTATAAATTGTACGTACTACGTATTTTATCTTCATAAATAGAAAGATTCAATGAACAAGTCACTAGGGACTAGTGACTGGGAAACAAAGAGAAATCCAACCTCCTTTTTCTTTTTCAGTGAAAAGGAAAATCCAATTTATAATAAATTAAAGTTTCATTTTAGGCTCAGGTATTAGATTGAGACATATGAATATTCTTTAATGTTTATTAGAGAGTAGATCTATAACAAGATTACTTCATCGTCATGGCACCTCGGCCACATCAAAGATCTCATTTTCCCACAACTAACAACAACAAACCCCTCATCACTATAACAAACATCAACCTCTTCATTCGGTATACCACTACCACTTTATTTTTTTTTCAAATTTCCAAATAAACTAAATTTATTTCTTAAAAATAGTTATAAATTATCTAAATTTGTCAAAAGTTAAAAAAAAAAAAAAAAAAAAAATGGAAACCGTATACTTCTTCTTCCAAAAAAAAAAAAAAAAAAAAAAAAAAAAATGCCTTCTTCATCCAACCACCGCACACGCCACACACACAAAAACCTACACACACACACACACACACACACACACACACAAACCCAACACAAACTCACTTTCAAATCCTTCAATTTCACAAACCCGTAAAAGAAACTTGCTTTGTCGAACTTGCTTCGTCGTCCGACGATTTCACAACTCACTTGTGAGCCACAACACGCCACGTCGGTGTGGCGGCCCACTGCGAAGAAATACTTTGAGGCCACGGCGAGGATAACGATCCCACATCGTCCGCTCTTATGCCTTTGTAGCTTTGTATGGATGAACAAGTAATAAAATTTTGTGCCTTGATTGCATTTGTTGTACTTTTTGCATGTGTTATATTTCTGTTGAATTATAGCTATTACAAAATCTTTCAAAATTTTCAAGAGGTTCCTAGCTTTGGTTTAACCTTTATTAGCAAAGAAAATATTACAAAATACTTAAGTGGCGTTTGGTTGAAAAACATTTTTTCATTTCTTATTTCTTGTTTTGTAGAAAAAGAAAAGAATTTTATTTCAACAAAACAATAGAAAATTTACCACCTTGTTTGAATCCTCGACTCCGTTGATCATGTTTTGTATACCATTTATAACCTAACCCTTTTCTTAATTGCCAACTCATCAAGGTTGTAACCATGCTAATTATTAGAGCATGTACATCAATAACTTGTGTTAAAGTTTAACATCGTTACGTCGGTGACACATCGCCTTTTAACATTTCACCTTAACATCCCCAAAAAACACCTACAACAATAACATCCCAAGTTAAACTTTAACATTTCATATTTTCAATTCCAACCCCTAAACTAAAACAAACACTTCATTTATTAAACTAAACATATCATTAAATTTGAAAACATATTACAATACGAAATTAAAAAAAAAAGATTACAACGAAATAAAAACATCGCAAATTAAACGTTACAACATAAAGGAAATGACGATAATACAATCTAATGACGAGGTTGCAAGTTATATTTTTGGTGATTCGGTCTTTTCCTCATCGATCCAAGCCACGACATTTGATCTTTGCCTTCATGATCAATCATCAAAACTTTTATCTTCCAATCTTGTTATTGTTTCATCTTTTCTTGTTGGGCTGATATGCCGCTTGGCGGTTTCACGCTTGATACGATACTGCTTTTATAGTTTGGTGAAATAACTCGACGAGCTTGTTCCTCCAAAGGCTCGCCTCCCCAAGACTTGTCGTCTTCTCGATCTTGCTTTCTTGGTAGCACGCTTCTTTCCCACGGGCGTGGTTGTTCATCATGATCAAACAAAGCCTCGTTTGTTGGCTTGGGACATCGCGGGTTAAATCAACCTGTTCCGTGTCCCATTTCTTAGAATGACGAAAACCTCCCAGCGCCATCGAGAGTAAACGGTCGCTTTGGTTTCTCACGATACCATTGCTTTGCCCGCTTCATCACATCCATCTCACTTTCCCGCTTGTTGTTCCCTGCTAAGACGTTTGTAAAAGAGTTGAACTTTGTGCAGCAGCGCTCAACGCTTTCCACTTGCTTGACATCATATCCTTATTGCACGCTTGAAAGTTGAGTCTATTGAACTCATTTGTAACCCGATACCAAACGTATCTTTGGGTTGTGACGCCCAACTTTCGGATCCTCCGTAATGCCTATGTAACACCTTGCAAGTAATTCTTCCTCTCCGGAGTCCAACGCCCAAGAGCGAATTCTTCTTCATCATCATCGATTGGTTCGGCTCTGGGTCTTTGGATTTTTTACTTTCGCTTAACACGACCTTAGGATTTTTTTCGAGGAGACGCGGGTGTCTCGGAACATCATGTGTTTCGGCCATGAATGTTGTGAGTGTTGTGAGAATTGTAGATTTTGAAAGTTGGAGTTTAAGGTGCTTTGTTGGCTTTATTGTTGCCAATACAGATATTGTTGATGTTGTTGACACATTTCTTGGCTCGAGAAGCCTAGTGGGTTAGGAAGAGACATGTTGGGTTTGAAGATGAACCCGCTTCGGGTTAGATGATGAACCCGGGTTTGAGGTATTCCACCCACCACAAAGAAGATTCAAGAATGTATCATCGTTGCCTCCCGACATTTTTTTTTTCCAATGAGGATCGAGTAGGGAAGTGTGAAAAATGGCGTTTAGTTGAGGTATTTATAGTGGTAAAAAATGTTTTGATTTTTTTCTTTTTTTTAATTAAAACTAGCCGTTAGGGTTTTTGTAATTTTTTTTAAATAGTAACTGCTACTAGCCTTTTAGGGGTCATTTTGTAATTTTTTGATTTTTTAAAGTTTTAACGCCTCGTTGGGCAAATAACGTTGGTCCCTTAACGCAAGTTTAACGGAGGTCCAAGGCTAACGATGTTAACGCCATTAATGCATACTAACGCCTGCTATGGCGTTATCAATGTGCTTGCTCTTAGGAAAGAATAATAAATAATGCAAATGATACTATTAAATGATATAATTAGGGCTATATATTAAGTATCGTAGGTTCGGTTCATTTGTGTAGATGGGCTAAGACCTTTAGGATTTCTTATGTTTTATACTCAATAAATAGTTATGGAATAATATAACGATTTGACATGGTGTTCATGAGTCGACATGATATCATAAAGAGTTTGATCCATAAATATCGCTCGGCCAACTTAAGACGTCGTTTATGTCATTCCACAAACTCTAGCTAACGCCTTTATCTTATCTCGAAAAGATGTAACTATTTCACCATAACTCGGGAGTTAACTTACGTTGTCGACTTGATAGGCGCTATATTGAATTGCGAAGAAAATCATACCGAAATCGCCGTAGCCTTGATGACGCTACCGTCCCATGTCATATCATCCGTCGCCTTGTAAAGAAACAATTGGCTCACTTTTCTTATAACTCTCAAACCGCTTAAAGTCGCCTAACGTCCTCAACGGTCATAGATTCATAATTAAATTTGAAGAAATGCTACCGTGTCCCGATAGTTGTTGGGAAAAAAAAGTTCACTATTATCCAAATTACTTTTATCCGACATGACTGGCTGGTTGGTATCAAAGTCTTTATCAAGATGCTATCTTTAGCTTTATTTTAATAATTGTGTTTTCTCCCCAATTTAAACTTTCACGATTTGACTACTCAAATTGCCATGAAGTATTAGATGGTATTATGTTAGTCGGCCCAAGACCGCTTGTGGGCTTATGGTCAAGCAGTCCGTTAAAAATGGCAAAAATGATCATTGTGGTTTATTTACGATTACAAACATAGTCTATGAAAAATTATAAAAAAGGTCCTTATTGTTTATTCTTGATTACATAAACAGCCACTGAGTTAAATATATGGACTGTTTGTGTAACCAAAAAAATACATAAACGTCCCTCCGGTTTACATGTGCTACAAAAAAAGTCCCTAAATTTGCAAAAGAAAACGTCTCTTCCGTTACTTGCGATTACATAAGCAGTCCCTAGGTTAAAACAAGGGATTGTTAGACTTTTTGTGTCACGAACACTTGCGATTACAGACACAATCCTCAAGTTAAACCTGTGGACTGTTTGTGGAAGAAAATTACATAATAGTTCACGTACTTACTTCATCGATTTGAAACGATCCCTAAATTAAATCTAGGAATGTTTGTATAACAAAAAATAATCACGTAAAACCTCGCACCTTACAAATGAGCACGGTAAAAGAGTCCTCGTTAGAGAAAAGTTCAACATAAGAGAAAGAGAGAACAAAAATATTAAAAGAAACTACAAGCTCATCCGTTTTGGATTGCTCTCAACAATATTTTTTGCTGTTACTAAAATAATTTATTTTTAGTTTTAGTATCAGAGGTATTTTATTTATGTTTCTAGTTTTTTTTAGTGTCGTCGATCGAATTGTGAGAGGCCACTGTATTTCACAGGGTTTCATCATTCAACAAAATTCAACTTTGTGCAAAAAATCGAGTATTTTATATTTTTTAAGTAAGACATGTTGACATGCTTAGTATATGATGGAATGATCCTCATAAAAGCTACTATTATTGAACAAATCTCAAATATAATTAAATACGTTTTTCACCTTCTTATAACATGTTATAGTTTCCTGGAAAAAAAAATAATAAATAAATAAATATTAAAGATCATAATCTTAGGTGGTCAGGGTCAAACTATTGTTTGTCATGACTCATTTGGTCCACAAACTGAATTTACATTTTTGCATGCATATGAAGAAAGTGAATGTTTGTTGATCTAGTAGGAGTAATTCGTCCATTGTGTAAAATCTTGTTGAGTGTATCGAGCTGGTTCATATTTGAGTACTCGACGAGTAATGAATAACTCGATTGGTAGTTGATTACTAATATTGGTCTTAAAAGATTCCAAAATGCTTGGATAATCATTAAGAGTAATTAGTGTTTGAGGGTTTAGGCTCAACAAGCTCTTGTAATTGGGCTCGATTTAATGTTCAAGAAGATACGGGTTTCGAATGTAGCTTTCATCCAAAGTTGTCGTAACAAGATGTCAATAAACTTTTGTCTTGTTCAACGATGAAAATAGATGTTGAGTCCGCCATTTCATGTGTTGTTTTTTTTCTTATGATCTTGTAAATTTTTTCATTATTCCACTTTTATCCTATTGTTTTGTGAGTACATAATATGATTGTGTAAAGTGTTATGCTTTTAACTACGCAACTCTATTTTGTTGGGATCGTATATCCATAACAATAGATCACACAACTAATAAGCGAAAATAAAGTAAATGAAAACATGTTGGTTTTGTGGGAGTTGTAAACACACGTAATGGCTAAAGGTGTGTGAGCTGTAGGCAACACACACTAAACACGAGTATACGTGTAGAATGTATTTGATACTTGAATAATCATACCCAATATGCATGCAATCTTGACCCGATCACCGTTAAGACTCATGGACTAGTTTTGGCTTGGACTTGGATCGAAAGTGAACATGGCTTGGGCCTTGGGTTCACCGATCGAGCAATGACGTAAAAAGGACAAAGGGTGTTGGGTTTTGCTTGTCGTCCAAGATATGGCCCAAGCTAATGGGGCATTTTTTGCTATAAAACCAAACGTGCCATAATCCTCCTCTCGCTCCCGACACGCATATCTTACACCCTAGACTATCCCTAAACGATTCATTATCTACTCAATCCCTAATTCGATTATCATCTAGTCGAATTAGGGTTTGTTTGTTTGTTCATGATCTAAACTTGCATAGTTGTTTAATCCAAGTGTTTAGAAGTCTATTGGAGATCCTTCTTGCTGGTTCTGGTTCTTGAATAGCAGCAGAAAAGAGTTTGATTTCTGGTCCTGGTCGTGAGACACATTGGTTTTCATAAACACACAATTCTATGGGCGATAATATGAGTTTTAGAGAGAAAGTGAGATGTTCTAGAGATAAAATCCAAATGAAAGGTTAGATTAGCAAGTGAACATCCAACCTCTCCTGTGGGAGAGGGCTATTTATACAAATGACTACGCCTCCTTCTGGCGTGGATCGTGCATCTGATGAGTAAAGACATGTCCTTCTTCCACGGTGTTACTTATACTACTAGTAATCTAACTAATATACCATTATGTCTACGAGCTGTAATATGCTAGACAGTTGTTGGGGTGACCGACACTTCAACATGGATTTTCTAAATCCTAACAATCTCCCCCTAAGGGAGGTCACCCCAAGAATTACATTGAAAGTCCTAGCACTTAATCTATAATCTTTAATGCTCGAGCTCGTAGACTTTGTAGCTTCTCAAGCTTTAACTTTGTATTGTAGTAGTGATTCTTTGGCTTTGAGTGATTCTTCGATAAGTGATCAGGAGCTTTCATTGAGATCATCTACAATACATAATCTCCAGATCATCCAATGTAGAATTGCCAACATGTGACGTTGTGACTTTGGGACCGACATGCTCACATTCTGGATCATGATATCTTCCTATCAGAGTTACGGAAGCTTTTGTTGATTCATGATATTTGTAGCGGCGTAGCAGAAGCATGGAGTGAAAATATCAGAGCCACTTGATGAAGATATGCACTTATCATGATTTCTTTGAAAATGAACGTGTTGTGTGAGCATGTGGTTTATGGATTGACCCCTCAATTCTGATCAGCTGCAACCGTCAGGTATCCTTGCAAACAACAGTTAGCAATAAAGAGCATGAATTGTCTTTGATCACCTTCGTTGAATAGGTTGCAAGAACCACGTTTCCCCGTTGATCAGTACAAGTACTTACTGTGATCGTGTATAATTTTGAAGAATCTCCTTGACGGGGTTTCGCGGTACGCTCTCAGCCGTTCTCAAACCGAAACGCCTCAAAGATGACAACACGAGTGAGTGAACCAAAGAATTGAGATTTCTCGATTGATTAAAATGATTTGAAAACAATCGCGTATTGCTTGCGAAAGAGTTTTGCAATACGACGAAGGTTTTATAAGAAAAAATCAATTTTCAATCATAAATACCCCTTTTAATTTTGAAAACCTGCTACACTGTTGATGTGCTAGAGAAAAGCATTTTGACCACAACGACCGGTTTTTCAAAGGTATTCGTCAATCCATTTCCGAAACCAGGATTGATTCAATATGAATCGCCCCATTGTTTCTGTTCAGTTGTCACAAGCTTAATCTATTGAATAGATCTCACATGCCACCCACCAAGAGCTTGTTTGATGTTGTCTCTAGAAGGCTTTCCATCTTCATTGTGAATATGTTCACATATCACTCGGATGTTCGGCAATACCACAAGGATAATGCGAGGACTCTTGAATATATTCTCACATTTCACATTGTGTGAAACCAGAGTCTTTATTAATCGTGTCCTAATGAGATTTATTGATGATCTCGGCTCTAGACTCCATAGTGCACATTTGGTTTCCTATGTCCGGAGACTAGGAGATGGTCTCCTTCTTCAACAATCTCAAGAGAAAGTCGATAGATTATGTAGGTTCCCGTGAGAATGAAACAAGTCCTTTTAAGAGGAACTTGAGTAGCTTGGAAAGTTTAGTGCGGTCGTCCTTTGGGTCCATGACGCCTTGTCTTCAATACCGTGTTACCTTAGTAGACACCAAGAGCATATGTATTGAACCCGGTTTACGCCTAAGGTTGAATTATTGGAGGCTATTTATTTTCCCCTTTCTTTATTTCATTTCTTTTCATTCTTCAACCCTTCAATGCTTAACGAGACTTCATTACTAGAACCTTGTTGGGTTTATTTCAGGTTCTAGCTCTATCTCATCCGCTCTTCCCATTTCTCACTTTTCTCCTTTTTCATCATACCTAAGGACTTCTACACTATCTAGTGGATTGTCCTGGGTAGATCCCTCCGGCTCTGGCGGGATCGTGGGAACGAATACCTAACCTAACCATCCTTATATCTTCATGCATAAAATAAATTGGTCGGTCTTTTGGTATTGTTCATTTTGCCTTGAAACCAATTGAAAACCATTTGAAAATCAATCAAGGTACTTGTGATATAAAATCAAAGCGTTTTGTACCTTAATTGTTTTTGATATTTTAGAAATGCTCCCCCTCAACATGTGCTTCAAGTATTTGAAATTGTTTTAGCACATGGAGGCAAGAGGACATTGAAATCTTAGATTAAGAGTAACAAATCCAATTTTGATTAATCATTTTCTAAAAATATCATCATCACTTCCCCGATCAAATATAGTATTTTAAACATTTTGAGTGAAATATTTTGGGAATGAATGAGGTTTTCACTTGATTGCTCCCCATGATGTGTGCATCGATAATCGAAAGATTTTAAGACAATTTAGAGCTTACAAGGGGATATGAAGCAAATTTCACGATCATAGTAGCTAAGGAAACCATTTAAAATCTCAATCAAGGTACTTTATGAAAAGAATATTGTGCTTTAGTACCTTGATAGTTTTAAATAATTTTTTGAAATGCTCCCCTTCAATATGTGCTTCAATATACGAAAAAGTTTAACACATATGGGGAGAGATGCCATTTATTGAGACTTGAAGATCACATTTTATCAGATTGCATATTTATATCACATTTTCTCCCCTGATCAAAAATTTCAAATCTTTTGAGATTTTGGATCTCAAGTGATTTAAATATGTAAAAACCTTGATGAAGAAAAATGTGTCCGATTTTATTTTGATCTGAAACGAAACACTACAATGCTCCCTCTTAAGAAATAGAGGAAGTCGCAAGCCATAATCTATCACTACTATATGCATTATAGATATTATTGTTCATAGTACAACCACCACATTACATATCGAGTTAAACAAAATAGCTACTATGAGAAGATATCATCATTCATTCTCTGTAGTAGCTTGTAGTGTCCTTCTGAACTCTCCTCCTACAAAACTTTCAAGGTCATGGAATATCTTTCTTGTCTTAAGTCTTCGTCCGATAGCAAGAATGAAATCCTCACACCTTTTCACATCCTGTTCGACCAAACCTCGTGTTGTTCCCTACCTCACCTCTAGCTTAAACTCCTTGACCCTCGAATCCAATTCTCCTTCAACCACTTTTAGCGTACCATCACCGAATTTGTAAAGCTCACACGCCTCAAGAGCATTCTTGAACCATATTTGTGCAGAAGACAATCGCTCTTGAGTGTCAATCATCGAGTAGTCGTGTTTGAACTCATGCCATGTGGCTTCCCATTGAGGTTTTGTGAGATTGACTTGAGTCCGTAGCTTTCCATTCCAAGTCGAAAGTTGCCCACTCTTTGTCAATATTATAAAAGCTTGTAACAAGGTAATACTAGAGTGTTGTAACAAGGTAATATACGATAAAGCGGTGTCGGTGAGAGCCATTTTAGTACCCCCATTGATGCAGCAGAGAGACTTCTTTTCACGAATGGGCGATGGTTAAGATGGCCTTGGAGGTTCAATAGGTACAGATCTTCAAAGTCACTTGGAAACAAGTGCTTGAAGTCGTTTTCTTCAATTACATGGTCTTTCATGTCAGCTCTTCTGAGAACAATCTTCTTCAGATAATCATAACCATAAATTGGGAAGATTTCCACGCTGACCACACTTATAATTCGTAGCTTGGATCGAACAGCTTTGCGCTTCTTTTCTGCACCATGTCTTTCAATGTATAATTTCTTCTTTTTGAACCATCAATGAGAGATACCGTATGAGGCAGCAATGTCATACTCGTATTCTTTTTCTGTCCATAATTGGTCGGGTACCATCTGCTCAAGATCTGGATCTAAATAAATTGCCGCCTTCATCTTAGAAATAGATAAGGCATGTCTTCTTCCTTGAGTATTAGCCCGTAGATAGTCCAGATCTTTATTGAAGAAGAATTCCGATTGAATGGTCTTCTATCTGAATTCACCATCAAGAGGAAGAGGGTTGTTGACGTTGAATCGACTGATATTATTATCTACTTGATCTGTCAACAACTTGTGACATTCTTCCATTTGGAATTGCAGATGAGCGACATCAGAATGAAAGACTTTAACAATTTCATAAAATTTGGGCCTTCAAGATCCTTTGGGGTCATTGATGAGATTCCCTGCTTTTCATAATACCATTTAATGAAGCTTACCATGTCACCAGTAATGTGCAAGAGTGATTCTTCTGAAGGGTCTTCATGGTTGGATGCAATGGTGGTTGCCCAGTTATTGTCAGGGACAGTCAAATCAGACTTTGGAATGGCCCATGATGGTTCAGTAGATTCAGGTTGTATTTCGGGCCACCAGCTTTGAGTCATGTCTTTAGAAGGTTCAGTCCTGGATGATTTGATGTATTTTCCTCCTATGTATGCATTCCACCAATCTTCATCATCTGAGGGCTTGGGAATGGGTTTTGTAGTGGCATCATCATCCTCTGAATCTGATTCTTGAACGACATAGGACTCTTCATTCATTGCCTGCTCTTCTGGGATTTTGGTTAAAGTAGGTGTGAATCGAGAGTCAATCGTAGTCCATGCTGCATAGGGTAAGGTTTTAGATGTCTTCGAGACCCTTGCCCGACGATGACCAGTTGGTTTGAAGGTTTTGGTGGTGGTGGTGGTGGATTTGCCATTTGAGTTTCAATGTCATAGATGATCCACCTATCACAGACGACCAGTTCCACCGGTTGGAGGAGGAGGAGGTGGTGGTTTAGAACTCGGTCATGGATTCAAGCATAACCACTCTCCTTTTCTTCTCTCTCCCTTTCACGAATATCCTCCAAGAACCGCAAATGATTATCATGATTGATGGAGTTCGAGAGCTTCATACAACTTCATGTGAACTTTGTCCTTATGCTCATTTGTTTCAAACATTCTGTCGAAGAGATCGATCTCATATCCGGTAGGTAGATCCATGAATCTTTTATGAAGTGGATCTTTCATTTCCCATTCAATCTGCGTCCTTAACTTCGCTTCAATGGCATTGATTACTTGATATCGAACTTGAACCTCTCAACTTGGATGAGCGACGATAAAGGTGATTGATCGATTCGGCAAAGGTGCTTCTCGAGAGCTTCGATTCGCTTTAGTGCTTCATCTAGAAGTTGCTCATTGTCTTCTTTGAGAGGTGTAGATGTTGGTGGTGGTGAGTCTTTAACAATGACGACTGGTGGAGGGATGGTTGTTGTTGTATCAGAGGACACGGGCGGTGGAAGTGTGGTTGATAGATGTGGAACAGGCGGTGGAAGTGCGGTTGATGTAGAGACTATTGGTGCCGACATAGGAGGAACAGTTGATGTATCCTGCTGGATTGTGACTGAGAACATGGATTGAACCTCTTCCTTTTTATCATTCTGCTTATCCGACTCAAAGATCGAGGGCCTATCCTTGAGGAATTGGTCACCATAGGTTATGTCCATCAAGGTTCTTCGAGAAGATAGGATCCTGCTGACACGTTTGCTTCTTCAAAAGCACGTGTTCCTCGATATTGGCTTTAGAATCTCTGAAGAGTTGAGTGTATTTCTTGCGCAGCTTCATTCCCCCACCTCTGTGCCTTGCCTGTCAAGATCCATTTGCTCGCCTTTACTTCCAGTTGCATGGGCCTCCGTAGAAGTCTCGATCAGTACTTTTGTCAAAGGTTGATTCGTGGCTTTCGATCGAGTGTCACTTTGAGTCAAGAGCGTCCTCCGTGTAGCAGACACTTATTTTTCGACTCAATTTGCTCTTGTGCGTAAGATGATTCAACACTTCTTCTCTTGAGCTCAAATTGCGTTGTAGTCTTTAGGGTTGTAGTGGAGATAGTCAACAACATCGAGCGCCTTGCTCCACCTCTTCACCAGCTTCCTTTTCCTTTGCCTCGTGCAACGGGAGTGGTTTGACGTGTGCATGACTCGGATCCCGTCCATAACCTCCTTCCTTGGTTGTCTTTGAGACACCTCAAGACTTTGCAAGCTCTCTTGAATGCCTTGTTGGAGCGCATCATCATCTTCATCCATTAAAGTTATCTCTTTCTCGGGTACCTTGGACCCTTTACCTTTCCCCATTCCTGCGTCTTTCTTTCTCTTTTTCTGCTTTTGCGATGGTGAATTAGCAGACTCTAACCTTTCTTGCCTTTTCTTAGGGAGGCTTGCATAAGTTGACTTTGAGGATGATTTGGTTCGTGATACAGACTTTGTTGATTTGGGTGGTGAGGGAGTTGGATTGGGTGTGTCTTCAACAGTTGTTCCTGACGCCTTTTTCATATATTTCTTGAAGTAGTCGGCTTTCTTAATTCTTTCCGTGAGAAGTGCATTAGGGATTGGCATTCCAAAAACCTCTTTGTTCAATCCTTTGGCAACAAATTTCAAGCTACCAAGAACAAATTCATCACCGGCTTCATGGAGAGCTGACTCACTTCTTGGAGAAAACTGATGTTTATGCTGCAAGTGCTGGACAATGAGCTTCGAGAACCTTATGCTGGGAATCACCCTCTTTTCTTTGGTTTTCTTTCCCTTGACTTGATTCAGAAAATTTTGTTTATCAGTGATGCAGGTGTCCATAGCCAAGGATAATTCTTCCCAAATGTGTTCCGCAAATTCAACGTTAACCCTTTTAACTATCCCCCACAAAATTTGTAGAATTGGAGCCCTTACTCTCTCAAACCCTGAAGTCTTGCCTGTCAAGCAAAGGTTGAGAATTGTGACAATGGCTCTCCATGGTTGATACATTTCATTGGTGATGACCGCCGAGACCTTTGTTATCTTTCCTGGGTATCCCAATTCTTCAACAAAGTCCATTAGCTCTTCAGCTGTAGGTGGAGTGACGAATGGATTTGCGGGGTCTCTTGGAGTGATTTGAAGAACCTCACTGAGAGTCTCTGCGGTAATGTCATACCACTTGTCTTCAATTTTACAAGTTTATGCAGCTGTGATCTTGTCCCATGATACAGTATTCCAGAATTGTTGCAGGTATATTGAAGGAATTTTGCACCGCATGGTTAAGACACCAAAAAGTTGGTGTTCTTCAAAAGATCAATTGCTATTCGGTAGATGGGATTAGGTTGGTTTCTTTCCACATCCACAAAGCAATTGCTTTTTGCTATTGTCACCCATTCCTCATACGGAAGAATTTCCTCATCGAGTGGAAGTACAGTGGGTGGTGCAGTAGCAAGATTCTCGAAGATGTGGTACATGCCATTGTATTTCAGAGAGCACACATTCAACAACAATATTCGTAAATTTGTTATATTAGACAAGATCGTGATCAACCTTATTGCAACAAAATATCTTAGTCACTAAATTAGTAATTCAAGCTTATGACATAGCATACACATATTAGTGAACATGATATTAATGAGGCAGAGGCATATTAAGCAATGGACACACATAGACATCACAAAGAATTGACAGTGAATGATGGTTAAATGCACAAAGACATAGCAAGTATACGATCAACTCACAATGACCAAGGAAGTATAATGATGAATACAAGTTAATCAGCATATAAGACAAATCACACAAAATCAATCATTATATGGACAAATCGCATAGAGACAAGTCATATGGGTCAAACCGCATAGTTAGACAAGTCGCATGAGTCAAAACGCATGCATCAAACCGCATTGGTCAAAGTTCTGGACAAATCGCATATGTCAAAACGCATAGGTCAAAACGCTATGGTCAAGTCACATATATCAAACCGCATACAACAAACCGCACACGTAAAAATGCATGGGACAAACTGCATATATCAAATCACATTCATCAAGTCGCATATGTCAAAACGCATACACTAAACCGCACACGCCAAAACGTATGGGACAAACCGCATATATCAAATCGCATTCATCAAGTCGCATATGACAAAACGCATAAGGAATATAAGCGCACAAAACGCTTTAAACATTTGAAACAACAAATCAAATCAATTATTTTAAACGACAACTCGCTTTCAAGAATATACAAGACAAAACGATTCAAGAATCTTAAAAGACAAGACGCATCCAAGCAACATCCTCAAATCGCTTTCAAGAATATAATACGAGAATCATATATGACCATCATTTAATCCACACAAACTACGAGCATAAAATTCCACATTTATGTACCATAAACACACAAATTAATCGTACACGCAACTCACTATAATCAACCAAATCATTACATCCTATTTAACCCAAATCCACTCTATGGACACGCAAGCTTAAAGGGAGACAAACTCATATAGTAAGCACATAAACCTCTACATATTCCAATCTAAACCTATATAGTAAACACAAAGAACGAAAACAAACCTAGAAGATGGAATTAACGAGAGGAAAAGAGAGGAATCTACAAAGAAGATGTTAATCGGTTGTGTACATGATGATCTATTAGTAATTAGATGTAGGTCTTTGTGTAAAATCATACCACAAGTGAGCACGTTTTATCAAGTCGCTCAAGAAAGATTAGAGAAAATATGATATGTTTGACTAAGGTTTAGTTAAGTTTGACCAATAATACAAATCGCATCTTTATATATCCAACACCAAGATTGCACTTTTGACATGTTTAGTCCTCGTGATTTGACAAATCGCATTGAACACATGGACTTGATAAACCGCATAAGACATATTTGATTTAAACAAAACGCATGCACTTCTTGGTCAAGTCAAACCGCATTCCACTTATTAATTTAGACAAACCTCGACACACAACATCTATCTCAACATTATTTGGCGATTCTATCCTCCAAGTAACATGTAACATATTCAAAGACCATACAAATCCTAATGGACATATTACTCATGATAAATGCATACAAGAGATACACAATCAATTCAACCAAAGCAAATAATGCGTGATCATAATGACATGTATAGAGCAAGAATTTTTGCACCAATTAGCTTACTTAAAATCACATGCATATCTCAAGAAATCATATAGATGCAATCATGCAATCATGCGAGACAATTGATGTACGTGAATAGCAATATGAAATTAAATCTCCCTCAATCGGTGACACGAATATAAATGAGTGATCATTGATTGAATTAAACCCATTTATGAACCCAAAGCTTCATAGGTATGTGAGTGTAGATGAAAGATAGACATGTTAAAAAAAATTGAACTTCTGTTCGAACTTCATCTAAAGACCCGTGTCATTATTGAATGACATTTCTAGGACCGTAGATATTATCGATACCAGAAGACATGCCTTTGAATCAATTTTTTTTTGGATTACCCGTCAATAGATGAGGTACGAGTCCTGAGCAGAGATGATCAGGAGTCATAGTGCTTGAAAATCAATTCTGACAAGCTGAAATTCTCGGATGAATAGACTTCAATTCAGTTGGAAACCAGGTCACGATGTTCATGATTGAATTGAGCATTGTACCTGAAAAAACTGAGGAATATCTTCACTAAAAGCACATGTAGAATTGTATTTAGATGGGTTAGTAGCGTAGTATCCTCGTCCTTTGGATGTTTCTGATCGACCACTTGGAATGTCATTAGTAGCCAATATTCGATGGGAATCCATTTAAATCCAACATTCTTAAAGATTTTTCCAAGAGGCATCCACTTAAGACAAGAACTAGGAGTGTTAGATCCCTTAGTCACGATGAGAAGTTGTAACCATTTCCTATTCTTAGTTTTAGACATTTTGTTGTTAACGGTATCTTGGAGGAGTGGTCAAACTTATGATACTTCTTAAGTGCACTAGATGATCTTTTTACATCCCTGGTCTTAGAAATTTGAGATTTAACCTGAGCATTATCTTTCATTTTATCAGAATGAGTTAGTGAAGTGATTGGTTTTGACAAAACTGTGTTCTCATCAACTTGGGAGGCAAGCCTTAATTTTGAGGGTTTAGATCTTTCTGACATGAATGCATTAGGCTGCCTAACTACAGACCGTTCTTTAGTGATGTGTGAAACTGGCTTCCCCAAGGTTGATGGTTTTTCAAACTTAGTGTTCACACCCTTCCCTATTGTTTTTCTAAGCTCATTTTTTAAGGCAACTATGGCAAAATCTTATCCTGAAGTTGAGCTTTGAGAACTTCAATGTCTGCTAACAAAGAGCTAGTTTGATCTAAATACTTAGTTCCATCTTCTTTAGCAGGACACATTGTTCTAAGTGAATCTTTCTCAAAGACTCATTCTCTTAATAATTTGGCCACACATAACGCTAATTCATCATTTCTAGCTTTAATGGTATCACCGACCTTAATGTCAAAATTGTTCACACTCATATTAATTTCCTTATGCATGTCTCGAGATGTGTTTTTCAGATTACATATGGTTGAGTCTTTGTCTTGAAGTCGAGTTTTTAATCGGTTGATTTCAAAAATTCACGAAATTCGGAATTCCGTTTTATGCATGGTTTTGTAGCTTGAAAACTTTCTTCTTTTCATTGTATTGCAATTTCCGAGAAATGCAATGTTTTCAAGAATTGAGTATTTTTTGAAAGTTCGTTAAAATTTTCTTATCAACCACGTTATTAGTCATGATATGTTTTATCTTTGACTCACCCTCGATTCTGAACATTCATCAAGATTTTGTTATGTAAGGTTATCGGTTGCATTGCAATTAAACACGTATGGATTATTAATAATAGGTACCAAGGTTCTGCACCCAATGTTTGTTCATTCACCATTCGCACTCGGCATCCTCCTTCGTGAGGCAAGAGTTTATGATCATCTTGTTGCATCCATTTGTGTTGTGTCTGTCATTCGACTTCAAGAATACCCGATGATTCGACTAATATGTTTCCCAACTCATCACACCTCTCTATTGACTGCATCTCACATTCATTCATGTAATCATTGTTCTGGGTAGCTTCCTTAATGTACTTCTTCACATTGTCCATAAGATGGATAAATTTCTCAATGAACTCATGGATTTCCATCCCAATGTGTCTTTTGAAAGAAATTTCAGTCATGTGTTGATCATAATCTGATGAATATTCCCCACTGATGAACGACTGAAATTGTTTGTAGAATACTTGAAGTGCAGCCCTGGAACCATCCTTTTGAACCTTTTCTTTGTCAAGTTGTAGCTCCAATTGTTCTAAGTTTAACAGCAAAGTTCCTGTTAATGTGGATAAGTCCTGACGGAAGAGGGCAATACATGTTAGTTCCATTGTTATGGGTAGAAGTAACATGAGGTGAGAGTAAAGTTGCTGATAGGTCTCAATGCAACATTCCTTTTACATGGCATTACGTAGCATGAGCGAGTGCAATTCTTTCTCATTGGACTCGAGTATGAAGATCTCAAATCATCATTGGTTGAATCAATCATGGTTAATCTTTCGAGTAACTAATACTTTCTTTGTTGTCCATGATCATATAATTTGAGCACATTAGAGATTACGGATCGGTGGTGTAAGACATTGTGTTAATATCGATGTCAAGTCTTAACTTTCAATAAAATATCAGACTATTAAGCACAAACCGCTTCTAACAATCCTCTTTTGACAAACCTCTTCAGACAAATCGAACGTATGACAAACCGCTTTAGACAACTCGCTTCCTACTCAAATTGCTTTCCAGACAAACCGCTTAAGTGTCAAAACGCTTAAGTGTCAAACCGCTTACTTAACAAATTGCTTAAGATGACAAAACGCATAATAGACAAATCGCATAACACTCAAACCGCATAAACTGACAAATCGCATAGTACACAAGTACACTCACTACTTCCACTACTTTGTCCTTTTTTTGTCGTTTTGTCTCAATAGACAAACCGTATAATAGTCAAATCACTTCACGAAATATGACAAACCGCATACAAATGATGACAAATGGCTTCAACAAGCGTTTATTTTAAAGACAAATCTCATAGTTTTTTAGGACGAACCGCATAGAAGAAATTCTATTCGAGACTCAAATCGCATACATGAGACTTTCAAAAACAACACTTTTCAATCCAAAAACAATCCAACCACGATGATTCAAGCCTTCCAAACCAAAACCTAAACACTTATAATGATTCTAAATACAAAAATACTATCAAATTCAAGCTTTAACACAATAAATAATCCAAATGATGAAAACTACTATAAACTCATTCAAACCCAAAACCTTATGAAACCATTAGAAATCCAAGAACATGAAAGATGAGTGATCAAACCACGGCTCTTGATACCAACCGAGACACATTGGTTTTCATAAACAAACACATAATTCTATGGGCGATAATATGAGTTTTAGAGAGAAAGTGAGATGTTCTAGAGATAAAATCTAAATGAAAGGTTAGATTAGCAAGTGAACATCCAACCCTCTCCTCGTGGGAGAGGGATATTTATAAAATGACTACGCCTCCTTCCGGTGTGGATCGTGCATACAAAGGGTAAAGACCCGTCCTTCTTTCACGGTGTTACTTATACTACTAGTAATCTAACTAATATCTTTATTATGTCTACGAGTGTAATATGCTAGACAGGTTGTTGGGGTGACCGACACTTCAACATGGATTTTCTAAATCCTAACGTGTCGTGTGCTACTTCTCGAACAAAGAGGGTGATTATCGGATACTTGTTATCCGATATCGGATAAAGCAAATAGCTTCTTTGGTTGTTTTCTTTCTCGTCTGTAGAAGTTTTTGAGCGAAAGCAAGAATTGACTTGGGTGGTTTTCTTGTTTGAATTATTCAAGTCTTTGGTCAAATGTTGATTGGTTAATTACGTTCTCGACTAGCTTTCTATATCGAACGATATCGGTTATCGGGTTTGTGTGTGATACTCATAGAGATATCTAATTTAGATATTGGGATTTCGTTTGGTTTTCTTGTTCGTATACTTGAGTTCAATAAGCCATGCAAGGTTAGGATTATGTTTTCCTTTTATTTATTAATGTTTATTAATTACATGTTTAACCTAATTGCAAATACTAGATCCATATCCGCTGCGTACTCGTAGAGGTTAATGGTTAACTTAGTTCTAAAATCCCAACAGTGGCATCAAAGCCAACTCGTTTTTGTGATTATGGGTTACACGCTTCTTATTAATAAACGTGTTTAAAAGGTGCATGCAACTAACGTAGTTATTCGCTTTTATTTTGTTTTGACAACTATATGCAATACTTGTTAATTTTAATAAAAATAACTTGTCACACACAAATTAAATTATATTGATAATTAGAATTAATTTGTTAATTAGAATTAAATTTGTTAATTAGAATTACTTGTTAATTAGAATTACTTGTTAATTAGAATTAAAAGTTAAATTGAATTAATTAATTGTTAATTAGAATTATAATGATATTAGAATTACATATTGTTTATAAAATACATAAAATTGCGTAATTACTTGTTAATTGAGATTGTCATGTTTTATGTGTTTTCCCGCCACAAGACCCACTCAATTGCTCTTTAAGCGATGTATGGGCGATCTAGGTATTGTATCCTAGTGACGGTCTTATGGTTCTCCGTTTGGGAAGACTCATGAGAGAACTCGGAACAATATGTGTTCATTTATGTTAATGTTTATGATTATATGTTTGTGATTCCTATGTGTATTATTACTTGCTTTGACACCTAATTGTATGCAATATAGAATAATACATATCGTAACCATAACATTAATATTGGTCATTATTTACACGCCTAAATATCATGCTCATTGTGACCGCTATTTGATTCGTGGAAAATCGCTTTTGTTAAATAAAGTGACCTAATATAATGAAACACGCCAAGAATTTAAAAACTAGACGCTATGGACACTTGGGATGTACGGCTCACCCACTAGAACAAACTCAAAGGGGGTTCAAAGAGGTGCGCATAGTCGCATCGAAAGGATGTCTAGGTTATTGCTTCAGTGCTTACCTGGTCCTCTGCCTCCTTGTGCGTTCGATTGGAGCTACTATGAACCATGATGATCATTACAGTGTCATTACCAAAAGTTTTTATAATTAGTGTTACAAAGTTGTTTTGCATGCTTCTTTGTACACGACTTTTACCACATTTATATGTACATACCTATTTGTTAATTTTAAGTCTATGTCATCTAACTATGAACACGTGCATTTGGATTGACTTCTCTGGTCAGACCTAAAGGCCTTTCCAACCCATGGTAATTATTTCACTTTGGTCAGACCTCTGGTTATTCTTACACGTTCACACTTGGTCGACTTATTTTGAGTTGGCTTGGTCAGACCTTCAACCCGAGGCATATGATGAGAACTAAACATGCTCATGACACTATTACTTGTCTACAAATGTGTTGACCAGTCTCATAAATCTAAGAGTTGCATTATGTAATTAACGCTCGTTGCTTACATCTTGTCATACTTTTTTACGCCCTGGTCAGACCTTTGGTAATTAAGTGGGAGTGCAAGATGGATCTTAGTCTTAATTAGTAATTAATTGGGTAGTTAATTCTTTTAAGAATGAAATTATCGAAAATACTAGAATTGAACTTTTATGTTACGATTAATTGTGTTATTGCAACATAATTAAGTAAACAAAGTTGTTTTTCTTTGAAAGACAAACTTAGTCTCTTTTCCTAGTAAGAAGAGTGAGACTTATGCCTATATTTTCTCCTTAGTTGACAAACCGAGATAGGATTACAAATTGATAAACTCGTTTATGATCTTTCATTACCCTTTTGTGGTCTAGAGTTAATTGAAAGATAGAATATTTTGTGTAATCGAAACATTGTGTTTGGAGCTACCAAAATAAATAACATCCTGCACTCACACGATGTATGAGTTTAAACCGCAAAGAGTAAAGGAATTACTAGCATATTTTCTAGGTAATCTTCTTGGACTCTTATTATTCCTAAAGTGCTAATTACCCTTGGGGCTATGTAGACGATAAAGGAGGAATTGCATGCTAAAGATTCAAGTTAATTGAATGAAAGAATGGCTAGTCCATTATGTACATAAGTAGAACTTCATATACTCTGTTCAATACTTAAGTACATGCTACTCGTAGGTTTTTGAAGAGAATAGGAACGTATACAAAACTGACAAATCCAGTGGGAGCAATTGCATTTTATGACTGAAATAACATTCACGTAATGTTGTCAATTTCAGTGGTAGCTACGGAATTTATTTCATGTTAGTCACCCATATCATTTCAAACTAGCTTTGAAATAATTCATTACTACCTGAATATGAACAACCATTGCTTAAAGGAAAATTGCATTTTATTTTATAAGATAACACATTGCCTTCCTGCATCGCTTCTCAAGCGTTATCTATAGAATAATAATCCACAATTCCTTATTAAAGGTTATGGTTCTAAAACTACTTATGATATCTATGACATTATCATATCGTTTGAACAATCAATCACGTGTTGTTTGTTTTCATAATATGATGTTGTACCTTACAAGTGGGAGAAATCTCAAAGTGTGTGCAAGGAACTACAATGTTATTGGTGTCTCTTGACCGCAAGGTAAAAGAAACTAATAATTCTACTATGACTTAAACACATTAGATGTTTAATGCCCTACTACATGTAAATAAGAATTCTACTAAGACTTAAACACATGAGATGTTTATTGCCCTACTACATTCTAATAATGATTCTACTAGGATTTGAACAAGCTAGATGTTTGTTGCCCTACTACATTCAAATGTCATGATATTATGTATAGATACTTCAATATTAGACTACATGTTTTAGTCAACATAATTATGGTTATATGATAAGGATCATAATTCTAAAGTATAAAATTAACTTGAAATTCTTCAGAGAACTCAATAGTTTGCTTTCATGATTACTTTTGTTAGTATAATTATGCTTACATGTTAAGACATAATTATAAAGTCCTTGAATTAATCAATGACTTATAACATAAAGTATATATAGTAAAAGTGTTATGTCTTCTAGTTAACACATAAACATAAGGCCTTTGAATTATTCAAAGACTTATAATGTATTATTGAAAGTTCATTTTCTTGTTAACACATGAACATATAATCCTTGAACAGTTATGTCTTCTTGTGAACACGTGAACATAAGGTTCTTGTATTGTTCAATGAATATACATTATTGCATTCACTTGGTTCGTAAATACTTTATATGCAATTTTGCTCGACCCAATTAACTAGTATTTGGTCCATAGAGAATTAAGTTATCTATAGAATTCTGATATAGTTTCACAATTCTAATAACTCATAGGATACCACTTCATTATGGTATGTCTAATGTGTTGGATCAAACCTTATTCATATTGTTTGGTTCCTGATAGCTTTAATTGCTCTACCTCCAAAACATATCAAGGTTAGAAATTTAGTGTGTATAGTTCAAACCTAGAAGGTATTCAAGACAACCCATAACTGAAAACCCTAATTCATTAGAGATTTGAGGTTTTACCACTCAAACTAATTGAATCATAAACCCTTTTGGATTTTTGATTTTTCTACACTTCCTAGCTTGAAGATTGTAGTTTTGGTGTTCTTCCTATCTTGACGAAACACAAAACTATTGCTAGAACTTTTGGTTAAAGAGTGATACTAAATTAGAGTTTTTCTATAAACCCTAATTTGAGTTGTTGGAAGGAATTCCATTATGTCTTGATTTAAGTTCTGAATTTGTTAAAATCTTATGAAGCATTTTATTAACAAATCTTGAGATGAGAATTTAAAATGTATTTTGTAGTTCTCCATAAAGAACAATTTATTGTTGCTTAATCACTTAGTATTTAGAGAATTATCTCTACTTACAAAAGTAAGTGGGAGTATATACATATCTCAAAGTTTTTGAGAAAAAAATACTTAACCTTCTAAAATCTACTTATTAATGCCATACTAAGGTTAAATATGATAATGTTGACCGAAGTATAATGATTACTCTTATTCATAAATCCGAAAGGATGCCTCATCACTTGTGTGATATTTTATATCAATGCTGAGGGATATAAGTTAGAAGATTATTGTAAATCAGCTAACTACTAAAGTATATTATCACATCTTGAATCTGATAAATGTTTTAGAACTATGAATGATAAGATGCAGTCCTTAAAAAGGCAAATCGAGTTTTGAGCTTGATTGTTATTTCGCCTAACAGTTAACCTATGAGGTTGGAATGAGTTTCTTTTGAAGAAAGACTCACAAGGACAAAATTGTATACATATTAATGCATGGCATTTTATAAGAAGTTTTTAATTATACTTAAGCAATTAACTGTGATTAAATTTTCTTATATATACACGCATTAATTATATAAAGATAATTAATTGTCATACATGATTTCTTGTATGTGGAATATGACAATTAAGATTTTATAACTCTTTCTTTATGATTACCTTTTGCGAGGACGGTGTGTAATCAAAAGGGTTATGAATCTACATAATCTTTATGTAATATACAAATTTAAGCAATCCAAGTTTGGATTGTATTGTGCATCTAAGAGCTGAGATCTTGAATTTAATTACAATATGATTCTGATTGAATTAAGATATCTCTTGAGTACATCTGACATTGAGTGGGAGCATTGTGTTTTTCCTTAAAATTTACATGTTGAAGATATCATTCTATTTAAGCTAGATATTGATCCTTAAGCTTGGAATTTAGGGAATAAAACAAACAACCTTGAAATAAATGTTTATCTGGAATAAACAAATGCGGAAAATTAAGTCTGACACAAATGCAATATATCATTTGAGCAAGTCTTAAAATAGTATATTTCACTTGGAATAATTTACATGGATGGAAACCTTGTGTTTTTAAACTAAGGGTTTATCATGTATATTATATTGTGTATAAGACTAGTTATTTTTTTTGTACAAGAACAAAATGAGCTGACAATAACAATATCTAATTGAGAGTGTTTAGATTATTGTTTTTATAAATATCTACGAATTATAAAGCATAGTGTAAAAGAAAGGTTGAGAATTTTGGAAACATTAGACTTCAACTTACTAAATGAGTTTCATGCATATCTGTTTTAGTATTTGGATAATTGGGATTGAAAGACAATTTTTACTTTATGATGAATAAAGATACTTGGTATTTGTTATTCATTCATATAATAATTGTTATCCTATATTTGCATGTTTAATCCTT
This sequence comes from Chrysanthemum lavandulifolium, assembly GCA_022545495.1. Taxonomy (NCBI): domain Eukaryota; kingdom Viridiplantae; phylum Streptophyta; class Magnoliopsida; order Asterales; family Asteraceae; genus Chrysanthemum; species Chrysanthemum lavandulifolium. Next base: position 144,893,143 of record CM040239.1, read on the forward strand.
GAATGATTTTATTATTATTCTAAATATTTTCATTGTCGGTTAAAAATATGGGAATATTGTTATGTAAGGCAAATGTGAGTGTTGGTTATATTCTAACGAGAATTTGGATTGTTCCCGCCAAACTTATATGTATTCACTAGAGATGCATATTGGATTCCCCAACTTTCAAACATTTACTTTTGGATCCTTGTCATAAGTAAAATATTGAAAATGGTTTGTTATCTTCGTCCTTAGACTTGAGATGCAAGCAAGTTCATTATGTGTGGATATCATTTTTGTAAGTATCATAAAACGGTATCTGAATAAGGTAGTTATAAAGGGTATATTTGGAGTGATGTGAGCGAGATCCACAACACTTGTAGTCAATAAATGATTTGTTACTCCACTTGATATGTGCAGAAAGATACCTGGCGCCTCTCATTTAATCGATAAGCTGTTTGGCGGACCCAAAGGGTAATGCAAGATGATTCTTGATTACATTTGGTATATCCGAATTAAAATCTATAATGAGATTCTAAATGGTTAAACTATATGGAATGATTTAAGATCCATATCCATGATTTAACGGTATCTATAACAAAGGATGATTAAAGCAATACATTGAATGACCATGCTATTGAGAAACTTTTACGAAACTATTCTCTCATACACTTTTAATCAAAAAGCGAGTGAAAGCGTTTGCTAGGCGTTCCCGTCGTTAGTTTTATGTGCCATTCGACACACAAACTCCCAAGTGGGAGATGTTGGTTTATGGAGTTGTAAACACACGTAAACGGCTAAAGGTGTGTGAGCCAATGGGGGCACACATGGTAAACACGAGTATACGTGTAGAATGTATTTGATACTTGAATAATCATACCCGATATGCATGCAATCTTGACCCGATCACTGTGAAGACTCGTGGAGTAGTTTTGGCTTGGACTTGGGTCAGAATTTGTTAGATATTGGTTTTCACAAACACACAAACACACAATAATATGGCTCGAATAGGATAGAGTTTTAGAGAGAGAAAGTGGAGGATGGGATCCTTTCTAGAGAGAGAAAGTAAACAAAAGAAAGAAATGTTAGATTGAAAGAAAGGTCCAACCCTCTACCTTGGGAGGTAGAGGGTATTTATAGTTACATACTAAACATACTCCTTCGGACTATGGATCATGCATACAGTGGGTAAATACCCGTCCGTCCTCCATGGTGTTGCACTAAACTAAATAACTAACTAAAATAACTAGTAAATAATGTAATGTCTACGAGCTAACATATGCTAGACTAGAGTTGGGGTGACCGACTCTTCAACATGGATTTTCTAAATCCTAACAATCTCCCCCTAATGGAGGTCACCCCATGAAATACATTTTGTATCCTAGCATTCTATCTTTATCTTCATGCTCGAGCTCGTAGACTTCAATTCTTCAATCCCGTAATCTTTGTACTTTAGTAGTGATACTACAAAGTCCGACTGCTTTATACTTTCAGTGGAGGTCTTTAACTGACCCACGTCTTGATGATCTTCGAGCTTTCATTGAGATCATCAACCACAGCAAATCTCTGACTCATCCTTTGTTGTATCGCCAATATGTGAAGTTGTGACTTTTGGACAGACATGCTCACACTTTCTGGATCATGACATCTTTTCATCAGAGTAGCGGAAGAATCTTTGCATGTCTTTGATTGTCATGATTTTCTTCAATTATATTGGTGTAAGTTGTGAGCATGCAGTTGTGAATTGACTTCTCAATAACGACCAGCTGCAACCGTCCAATGTTCCTCCAAACAACGATTAGCACTAAAACACACGAAAGTGTCTTTGTTCACTTCGTTGAATATAGTTGCAAGAACCACGGTTCCCGTTGATCAATATAAATCGCCCGTGATCGGTAGAATTCAAGAATCTCCTCGCGGGGTTTCGCGACTGATCTAGCCATTCTCAAACCGGAGCTTCCCAAAGTAGACAACACGGAGTGAGTGAACCAAATAATTGATATACACTTATTGATGAAAATTGATTTGAAAACAATCGCGTATTTGTAAGATATAACTTTTACATACACATCAAACCATAACACAAGGTGGCGATAAGATGGAATTCTAGAGAGAAAGTTAGAGGTTTAGGGAACTTAGTGAGAGAAAGTGAAAGATATTATTATGAGCTCCAACTCTACCTTGGGAGGTAGAGAGTATTTATAGTCTTACACAAATCGCCACACTATGGGTCATGGATCGTGCATACAGTGGGTAAAGACCCGTCTGTCCTCCACGGTGTTACTTAACTAAATTACTACTTAACTTAAAAGAACTACGACTACGAGCTTTCTAACGATTACATATACTTGAGGTGACCGACTCTTTAATACCGGAATTTCTAATTCCTAACAATCTCCCTAAGGAGGTCACCTCAATTATACATCAAAATTACATTGAATACAAGTAGATATTACATTAACAGTTGATCTTGCATTCTTGATGTAGTCCTTTGCTCATAAGCTCGTAGTCATTGATTCTTCACATTGCATGTTTGGTTATTCCAAGTGGAGGTCTTTACCGATCCACGTGATGATAAGTTTGAGCCATCTTTGGAGATCATCACTATCAACAATCTCGACACATCCTTTGTGATGTTGGTATTTTGTGATGTTGTGACTTTGGGACCGACATGCTCACATTCGGATCATGATATCTTCTCATCGAGTAGCGGAAGCATTTGTTGAATCACGATATTGGCGCAGCAGAGCGTAAGCATGGAGTGAAAATATCGAGTCATTGATGCACTAATCATGATTTCTTTTGAGTTGAATGTGTTAAGTGAGCATGCGGTGTGGATTGACCGCTTCATTCGATCACCGCAAACGCCGGGCGCACTGCATACAACAATGCTTAGCAACAAATCGCACGAAAGTGTCTTTGATCACTTTCGTTGAATTGAGGTACACGCCCACGGTTCCCGCTGATCAAGACAAGCACGCCGTGATCGTAGGATTCCTAAGAATCTCCTTGACAGGGTTTCGCAATGTTCTAGCCGTTCTCAAACCGAACATCTCAAAGAAGACAACACGGAGTGAGTGAACCAATAATATTAAGTCCACCGATTGATGAAAAGAGATTTGAAAACAATCGTGTATTGCTCAATAGAAATTGTTTTTGCAATACAACGAAGGTTTTATTGAAAATCAATTATCAATCATAAAAATACCTTTTGGTTTGAAAAATGAGTACACGGTCGATGTGCTAAAGAAAAGAGTTTATAAGCACAAAGACCGGTTTTCAAAGGTATCCGTCAATCCCTAACTCGAACCGTGTTTGATTCAAGAGATTGAATCGCCCCATTGTTTCTGTCGGTTGTCACATGGTTGATCTATAAAATAGATCTCACATGCCACCTACCAGAGCTTGTTTGATGTTGGCTCCGAAGGCTTTCCATCTTCATTGTGAATATGTAAACATATCACTCGGATGTTCGCAATACCACAAGGATAATGCGAGGACTCAAGTTATAATCTCTTCCACATTGTGTGAAAGAGAGTCTTCATTGAAAGTGTCCTAATGAGATTTATTGATGATCTCGTGGCTCTAGACTCAATTTGTGCATATTTGGATCCTATAACGGAGACTAGGAGAGGGTCTCTTCTTCAATATCAACCATCTCTAAGAGAAAGTCGATAGATAATGTCGGTTCCCGTGAGAATGAAACAAGTCCTTTAAGAGGAACTTGAGTGGTTTGGAAAGTTGAAGTGCAAGCAAGCCACCGGGTCCATGACGCCTTGTCTTCAATACCGATGTTACCATCAAGAGCATATGAATTGAACCCGGTTTCGCCTCTAAGGTTGAATAAATGGAGGGCTATTTGTTTTCACCCTTTTCTCATTCAATTCTTTTTAATTCTTCAACCCTTCAAGCTTACCGAGACTTCATAGCTAGAACCTTGTTGGGTTTATTCCAAGACTAGCTCGCCTTAGTCCGCACTCTTCCCTTATCTCATTTTTCTCCTTTTATCATCATACCTAAGGACTTCTACACTAACTAGTGGATTGTCCTCGGTAGATCCCTCCGGCTCGGCGGATCATGGGAACCAATACCTAACCTTATCATCCTTATATCACCGCACATAAAGTAAAGTTGGTCGGTCAATTTGGTATTGTTCATCCGCCATTGGATCCAATTGAAAACCATTTGAAAATCAATTCGAATACTTGTGATATATTATCAAAGCTTTTGTACCGAATTGTTTTTGATATTTTTAGAACGAGAACTCCCCTCAACATGTGCATCAAGTATTGAAAATGTTTTGCACACGGAGGCAAGAGAAAGAATTTACTTTTTTGATTACCATTTTCTAAAGATATCAACATCACTTCCTCAATAGATCAAGTTGGTATAGCATTTCCGGAAGGATGAGGTTTCCATGAATTTTGCTCCCCTCAATATGTGCCTCGAGGTTTGAAAAGAGTTTTGCACATACTAGAGGAACCCGCACATTAGGATGAATGATCACGCTTTAAATCAAAGGTTTAAGATAGATGCTCCCCTCAACATGTGCATTGAAAAATTGAAATCGTTTGTCACATGTGAGAAGGACAAGATGTACATTCTTTTATAACCATTTACCGATTATCGCTTTAAATCCAATTTAAATCACACATTCTCCCCGATCACAATTATCAAATCATTTGAGATTTGTGATCTCGTATAGATTTAAATTGATTTTGAAAGCTTTTAAGGAGAATTGTGACTTGATTGTGAAAGTGTTTTAACCGATATGGATCGGATTTTAAGACTTTAAACTCCATTTATAAAACATGCATGTATATCTTTTGAAAACAATTTTAATGCCAAATAACTTTTAATTTAATTGAAATCATTCTCCCCTCAATCAATGACGAGGTTGTTGATTGAGAGATAGAGATTTTGACAAATAAGTCCCGATGATTATCAAAAATAGAGATTGAGTTATTTTTCAAAGCATTTAGTTTTCAAGAGATAAGAGTTTATAGAATCGAGCATAGAATTTGAAAACATGGTAAAACATGGCTCGTTTTTCTTTTAAAAGCGGGTTATTGCCTCAAATGACAATAAACCATTTTCTTTCTCCCAAAAATTTTTTTTTTTTTTTTTTTTTTTTTTTTTTTTTTAAAATTCGAACAACATCTAAAGTCCCGTGTCATTCTTTGAATGACAAAGACAAAGACCGTAGATATTATCGAATCGAGAAAAAAAACATGACAAACCGACAATATTTTTTTTTTTTTTTTTTTTTTTTTTTTTTGAAGATTTTTCGGATTTTTCGATTTTTATGGATTTTGAAAGTTTTATAATTTTGTATTTTGTTTTTCAAATAAATATTTACAAAAGATAGATGAAGAAAGACCTTTACTCCTCGCCTTCCTCCTCAAGACGTTTGAGAGTTTCGGTTGAAGGCTTTTCAAACCAAGACGTGGAAGAATAAACTCAAACGTTCTCTTGGAAGAGCTTTGGTGAAGATGTCCGCTAACCGATATTCGCACCTCACAAAATATAGTTCCACCACACCTTTTTCCACTTGTTCCTCGATGAAATGATGTCGAATGTCGATATGCTTTGCTCTTGAGTGTTGAACGTTGTTGCATGAGAGAGCAATAGCACTTTATTATCACAAGACAGAGGGATTTTGTTGAATTCAAAGCCATAGTCGATAATTGAGATCTCATCCATAGGATTTGAGCACAACAAGATGACATGGCTATGTATTCACCTCTGTAGAGGAAATAGAAGTACTCATTTGCTTTTTGAAGACCACCACAAGCTTATCACCCAAAACCGAGCACCTCTCAAGTACTTCGACGTGTATCTTGACAACTCGCATGATCGATCCGATAGGCCGTTAGTGACATACCGTGTCCTTCGGTACCATAGTCCCATATTGATGGTTCCTTGAGATACCGAAGACCCGCTTAATCGCTTCAAGGTGCTTTTTAGTAGGCTTAGCTCGGTATCTAGCACACATGCACACAGAGAACAAGATGTCCGGTCTACTAGCAAGTGAGATACATCGTGGATCCAATCATACTCCGATATTTCGTTTGGTCAATCATGATCCCCGAGAGGTCCTCATCTAGTTTGGTTCGGTCAATCATGGGGTGTCAACAGGTCACTTGAATCAAATCCAAATTTCTTTAAAATCTCTGTTGCATATTTAGATTGATTTATGAAAATGCCTCCGGACTTTGAGAAATTTGTAATCCCAAGAAAATGACATTTGTCCCATCATTGACATTTGAAACTTTGAACTCATTTCATTTGAAAACGATCACATTCCATTGGGTCACGAGGCAAAATAATATCATCAACATAAATTTGAACATGAATCAAATGTTTGCTCGACTTCCGGTGAACAATGTAGGATCAATCGCTCCTTTGATGAATCCGTTGATAGAAGAAACTTTGACAAAGTATCATACCATGCCCTTGAGCTTGCTTTAAACCGTAAAGAGCCTTCTTCAAACGATAAACGTGTGTAGGATGCTCTTGATTCACAAATCCTTCAGTTGGTCGACGAGACGACTTCTTTAAGATCTCCGCTTAGAAATGCCGTCTTCACATCCATCCGATAAACCACCATGTTCTTGCTAGCAAGATTAGCCGAAAGATTCGATGGCCTCGATTCGAGCAACCGGAGCAAAAGATTCTTCAAAGTCTATACCTCCTCTTGACGATATCCTTTAGCAACTAATCGAGCCTTGTTCTTCAACACATCACCATGCTCATCAAGTTTTACTTTGAAGATCCATTTTAGAGCTATAATCATAGCACGCCTCGAGCAGTACTAACTCCCATACATCAAGACGATCAAACTCATGAATTTCATCTTGCATAGCATTGAACCAACTATCTTCATTCATAGCGCTTTAACATCTTTTGGTTCGATCTTAGATAGTACGGAGTTGAAGAAGCACCATAAGGCATCGGTTGCGAGTTGCTTCCGGGTTGATACAGACGAGAGGGATTACCAATGATGTTGTCTAATGGATGATCGTGAGTCCATTTTCCGAGGTGTTCATGTGGCATTTGTTGAGGAACCGAGGTAGTCGAGTCGATGTCTCCTCAAGAGGATGGTTCTCACGATGATTCGTGAGTAGCAAATATGTTTTCAAATGGAGCATCTTCGAGAGTCGCAGGGATTAACTTCATCATTGATGCCGTAAACATTTCCATGATGTACATTTGAAGAATGATGATTTGTTGATGAGATCAAGGATCGCAGCAGTGCTTCTTGACTTACGATATTGAAACCGATGGATTGACTTCATTCACCGTAATCGAGCATCCTCTCGTGTAGGGATCGGCACCTCATTAGTGGTGGACTCATACAGCTCATCAAACATTGGATCAAACAATTTCTTTACATCATCTTCGGATGGAGGTACATATGGTGTTTCTTGAGAGGAGTTTGGAACAAGGGATGAACCAATAGGATCATTATGAAGTGCGGGTCCCGAGTGGAGTGTCCAGAGCCATTTGACCGGTCACCATCAAACGTAACGTGAATTGTTTCCATGATATTTCGGGTTCTTTTGTTGTATATTCGGTATCCCTTTTGTTTGGTGCATATCCTACAAATACTCCAATGTCGCCTTTAGCTCTAAGTTTGCCCAAGTCTTGACCTCATTAGTTGGATAGCACAAGGCACCAAACACACGAAGGAAAGATAGATTGGGTTTCTGTTGTGGACAAGTTCATATGGAGTTTTTCCATGAATGGTGTGAATCGTGAACGATTTTGTGTGTAGCATGCAAGGGCAATTGCTTCACCCGTAGAAACATTGGAACCTTTGAGTAAATCAAGATTGTTCTAGCAGCTTCAACAAGAGTACGATTTCGCCTTTCAACTACACCGCTCGTTGAGGGGTTCGTGGAACACTTCTTTGATGGTCGATTCCAACGCTTTCATAGAATTCACTAAGTTGTTTGTTGACAAACTCGGCCCATTGTCTGCTCGATAATTCGGCGCTTTGTTTAGTCTAACTCGCAATGTTTGATGAGTTTGATGATGATATCGTGTGTTTCATCCTTTGTCCTTAAGAACTTGACCCGTGAATCTAGAATAATCATCAACCACAACTAATACATATTTCTTCCCAAAGATATTCTCGCACCTCATTGGTCCACATAAATCCATATGAATCATATGAAGAACTTCGTGATGTAGTCGAGGGTTTGGGTTTATGGGCATACTTCTTGCTTTTTCCCAATTGGCAAGTCGAACAAAGATGATCCTTTTCATACTTTAGTCTAGGTAGACCTACAACTAAGTCCTTTCTCGAAAGATCGTTGATGGTGCCAAGTTCAAGTGATTGAGACGACGATGCCATAACCATGACTTTGTTTTAGAAGCCTTTGATAACAAGCGATTGGTGAAGCTCTCATCATGTCATCGATAGAGATAGTGTAAAGGTTTGAGCCACGAGTTCCTTTCAACAGCCCTTTCCATTAAGATCTCTAACAAAGCGGTATGTTTTCAAGGCTACTTCTAGATCGTAATCACGAATTGACCAACAGAGAATGATTATGACCTAAACCTTCCACATAATACACTGGAGATGACACTATCACCAACAACATAATCTCCATAACCCATAATAGCACCGAAATGATCATTACCAAATCTAATAGCCCCGATGAATTTGCTCACGGTTCATGAGCCGTGACCGGTCTCCAAATATATGTTTGGAACAACTGAGTCCGTGTACCACGTAACGATTTGAACGATCCGCAGCTTGAACACGCATAAGAATGGATAATCGGATATTTGGGATCCCCATGCAAGAATGGGTTCCATTTGGTTAGTAGCAACAGTTGGACCACCCACATCGTAAATAGAAGCATTCATATCGATGGTGAAGTAGTGGAATCATTGTGAATAGATGCAATACTAGTGTCTCAGATAGTCCTATTTACAAGGTGACCACTTCTTAAGGGAATAGTTCTACCAAGAGGCATCCATTTTCTAGTGGGCATTATCTCGATTAGTCTTATGACCAACAGTATCCAATAAAAGCCTATTCTCACGAATGTTCTTCCCGGGGTTTCCATTGTTTTCTAACTCTCTTCGCTTTTGCCTTTTAGCCTTTTTAGCATGAATTTTAGCATTAACAACATTAATCGGACAATTAACATCATTAGGCGTAACATTAACATCACATTCATGATTAGAAATGTAATTCAAGCAATCATCAAGACAAGGTTTGCAAATAGCATCGAATTCGAATTAATTACAAGACGCCTATGGCTAATACTAGAATCAACACGATTCGCTTTATTCGATTCAAACTTAAGGTTCCTAGATTGTTCTTCTACTCTTCCAAAGGCACATTCTTAGCTTGAGAGGTCCTATCATTCCTTGTATTGTCTTGAGACTTTGACCGCTCCCTTTAATGTCACCGATTACTCTCTGTAGAGGAATGGGAACATTAGTTTGTTTTACTACTCTTTGCACCACCTGCTTAGATGTGCCGATCTCGAACTACATGCAGTGCACTAAGGTTCACTTTCTTAACATTAGAGGTACCGAGATTAGTACTCCTAGAAGGCACATTTGAGTTCACTTTCCTAGTATTGATGATCTAAAATCAACTACTCACCGGTGCACTACTCCTCACATTCAAACCATTGGGAATCGAGTGCATGTCATGTTTGGCCTTAGGCATTGAGCATGGAATCAAGGGTTAACTCTCTCACCTAATGTCTTTGGGCATATAGTGATCAAACATTCTAAGATTTCTTGAGATCGTTTGGCATATAAGCATGCATGTCCAATTGCATTATCATGAGGTTTCTCTAGCTTATCCTCTTCAACAATCTCACGCAGCATTCTAAGCAATCCTTAAGGGATGAGAAATATGTTTGAATGGCAAGTTTGTTGTTCCTTAGGTGAGGGGACATATGTCACGATAAAGTAGATTTATTCCCGAGTGAACCTTAGATACAACATTCTCCTCATTGATCATTGGCATTTTCCTTTACCCGACTCTTCGATTCTCAATTTCCTTTTGCAATGAAGTTATTTGTTCGTTGTTTTGTTACGAGTGACTTTAATTGATTCAAACAACTCATTGAAATGACGTTTAACCTTTTCATTCTCTTCTAGAAAACTTTCGCTTTCCTTTGTAAAACATTTACTAGGTTTTGAAGATGAAACGTTTGAGAATTCGAGAATCTAAAGAGGAGGCATTTGGGAGCTCGTCATATTGTTCGCTTGACCCTTTAATTGAGAGATTTGGGCTTTCAACTTTCGATCGTGATACACCGAGCATGAATCTGCTCATCTCGCTTGTTAATTTGAAAACCGCATCAAACTCGAGCATCCAAGATGTCTTGATATTTGAAGTTTTGACATTTTCTTTGAGATGTTGATATTTTAGTTGTAGATTAAAATACTCAACTTCTAGTTTAGAAAATGTTTAACCAAATTGTCATGATCATCCAGCTCAATTTTCCCATTTAGTTTAGAATTAGTTTTTCAAGCTCAATGACACGATCGTGGAGACTTTCAGTACACAGATAGTTCATGAAATTTGGAAGCATTAATAGAGCAATTTGAAGCGTTGAAAAAGACATCTTGAGCAACACATTCAAGAATAAGATTCTCATTCAATGTATGCGTGTTCTTCCTCTCAATCTCATTATATTTTAGTGCACGCCATAATCACTAATTTCAACTATTATTGCATCAAATTCCTTTTCCATTCCCTTAATATCGCTTTCTATCCCCTTTTAAGACTCTCAAAGTGATCCTTTAAAAGTTTAAAGAAAGGCATGACCTCGCTTAAATAACATTCTTTCATTTGTTCAAAACCCTTTCTCCTTCGCTTATGCCAGGGGTGTGATCCTTTTCTTGCAAGTTTTCTCAAAATCAACAAATAGTTGAAAATAACGATTGGCTAATTAAAATCTTGCTTTTAGTGGCAATTGTTCTAGGAACAAGATGCATTGGTGTGTTAGGAGGATACACAGTAGCTTTAGGCATTTTCCAAAGGGGAGGGTTTGATTCTACAATATTTTCGGCTTTCTGCTTATCTAAATCCATTTTCCAGAAGACTTGTTCGGGAGTCAACAAAGTCTGAGGCTTAAACTTGTTTAATGCAATCCAGTTTTCCTTCTTATAATCATGAGGAGTGATATTTATGTTTTTCTCTTTGCATTTGGGGTCATCTAGTTTTTTGTTCATCCTTTCCTAGTGACTTCATCGATTTCTTATCTTCCTCAAGGCACTCAACGCAACTAGGTTTCGCCAGGCTTAAGAATTTCATTACCATCATAAATCACTTTATGAGCATTTCTAGCCTTTTGATTACCTCTGGATTTGGTTCCTCAACAAGGGAATGCTATGCTTATCGCTAAGACTCGATGTTTGGTGACCATGTGAGCAATCAATGGTGTTTCCTTGTATGTACAACTTGTTTTCAAGTTTGTTTTTCAAAGTTTTCAGATTAGAAAATCTCTCAAGAGCTTTGATTCTTTTGCATTAAATTCTTGCTTAAGCATTTTCACGCTTTCTTGAAGTTCTTGTTTTGCTTAGTTGTTTTAGAAAGTTTTTCTTGCAATGAATTTAATTCTTGTTTCAATACTTCTTCTAAAATTACTTTTTCTAATTATCGACGCACTTGGTCATCCATTTCCCGCTCACGAGTGGTCAACTCAAATTTTGCACGTTGTTCATAAATGGCAACACGCCCTTATAGGCTTTTAGTTCGTAGATAATGGAATCATCGTGAGCACATGCAAGTGTATTCATCAAAGACATAGTCATTGTTGATCGCAGAAGATGCATCACTAGGTACAACTTCACTTTCACTTTGTTTCACGATTGATCATATGGGACAATATTGATATTACCCGTATTTTCAATATTTGATTCAAAAGTTTCGGTTGGTTGTACTTTGTCATGCATCTGCTGCACATCAAGATCATCATATAGCTTTAATACCTCGTAGATGAGTTTGTCCTTGGATGGGCCACTTGTGGTGAAGAAGAGATCTTGGGAGAAGCCATTGGAGAGATGCTAGCCATAAAGATTGTGTGTGCGAGGGTCCATCATCTACATCGAATCGTATGCATCACAACCGACTTGAAAGGCGCTCGATGATTGTGACCTATCTCCGAACAGTCGCTCATCCACATCTCGCATCATAGGTCTTGGCATTGCCCTCAAGAAGAAACAAAGAATTCCTCTTCATCCAACGCAGCACCATTGTCCCGAGCTTGTGCCAAGAACATCTTATCTCTCAAGTAATCAAGATTCGGGGCGCTTTGGAGATGTGCGCCTTGCAATGTGTCCTTCACCACCACAGCTTGTAGCATTTGATTGTCTTAGCTTGACCTTGGTTACCATTTCTTCCTCGATTCGTTGCCCACATATCCTCTACCAAAGACCACCCCTTCCCCGATCATATCGCCTTTCCCGAATCGGTTGCACCACGATCCTTCCATCTTTAACAAAGGGCTTGATTATGTGGGTTAGATGCGCCTCGAGGTTGTTGTTGGTTTGTGGGAGAGAATTCATGTTTTGACTAATGAGAAGAGCAAGTTGATTAATGATGTTACCCACGTGTGCATCAAAGATCGCCTTGTTTGAACCGAGGATCGTGGATGAGTTTGTGATTACCATTACCCAAGGGTATGACTTGTGATGCTTTGGTTGTGATTCCAATGTTTGAGTAGAAAGTCGTTGAGTCATTAGACTAACTTGTCTCACCCTCGGTTGGTTTTGAACCGATTGAGAATCAACTTTTCAAACATAGCATGTCTCTCATTCTCAAGGAGGAAGGCATAGAGTTGCTCATAGTTTGTATGCTTCAACCTTTAGTGAGTTTCACAGATGTGACAAACTTGTGCCATTCGGGATTCATGTTGTTCACAAACTTTGAGTTCAAATTAATATTAGGCATAGTCATTCGATGTTCCTCATGTCATTCACTAACTTATGAAATCTCACATAGTACTCATAAACACTCTCATCCGGTTTCATCTTGAAGTGCTCAAATTCGCCATAGAGTTGGGATTCTCTGCCTTCCATAGTTAATTCAACCCGAGAGAAGCATCTTAACGTTATCCCAAACCGCCTTTGCATCGTTGTTATGATTGATCGCCTTGTAGATGTCTTTAGGAAGACCTTGAAGAACAATGTTTGAAGCCCCGATATCTGCATCGAATCTCTTTTCTCCTCATTATCAAGCTCATTGTACATCTTAGGTCCGTCCATTCCGTGAGACAGAGTACCATCTTCATTAGTATCAAGTATGTCTCTAGTCGCCTCAACCCGATATGGTCCTTCATCAATGGATTTGAGAATGTTTACACCATTTTCCTTACCAAGGCAATACAATCGATTCGTTGAGCCCAAGAATCGTAGTCGGCTCACAAGCATTGGTGGATCGAGTATCCGAGCCACCGCTTGAACATCCTCGCAACAAAGGAGATGACAAGAGGAACGTTGGTAGACATGTTAACAGATTATACGGATTTTATAACTCTATGATTAAACCGGAAATAGATTCTTTCACGGATTTTACTAAATCAAGAGAAAACCGTAAACAATCACTCAAGTCGCTAGATGATAAAGCTCTAAGTCGCTAGAAATAAATGCCCTAAGTCGCTACCGCTTAATTCGCTAGATGCCCAAGTCGCTAGAAACCCAAGTCGCTAGATAGAAAGCAAGTCGCTAAGTAGTAACTCACATACCCAAGTCGCTAGAAACCCAAGTCGCTAGATAGAAAGCAAGTCGCTAAGTAGTAACTCGCATACCCAAGTCGCTAGCCAAATTTTGGCAAAGAATTGCCACACAAGTCGCTAGAAACACAAGTCGCTAAAGAGCAACTCACATCGACCAAGTCGCTAGCCAATCGCTACCAGTAGTGGAGATTCCACTACTTGTCCTTTAACTCGCTAGCTCTAACTCGCTAGCTTTTAACACCGTAAGTCGCTACAAAATAATGAAGCAAGTCGCTATGAAGAAAGGTTATCCGTGAACTAACTCGCTAGCTTGAAAACCATATAAATATCACTTTTCAATCCAAAACAACCCAACCAAGATGATTCAAGCTTACCAAATGAAAACCTAAACACTTTTGATGATTCCAAACACAAAAGTACCAACAAAATTCAAACTTTAACACAAGAAATCAACCAAATGATGCAAAACCACTAAACTTTTTCAAACTCAAAACCACCTAAAACCACTATAAATCCAAAGATGTGCAAGATATGATCTAACCATGGCTCTTGATACCAATTGTAAGATATAACTTTTACATACACATCAAACCATAACACAAGGTGGCGTATAAGATGGAATTCTAGAGAGAAAGTTAGAGGTTTAGGAACTTAGTGAGAGAAAGTGAAAGATATTATTATGAGCTCCAACTCTCTACTTGGGAGGTAGAGAGTATTTATAGTCTTACACAAATCGCCACACTATGGGTCATGGATCGTGCATACAGATGGGTAAAGACCCGTCTGTCCTCCACGGTGTTACTTAACTAAATTACTACTTAACTTAAAAGAACTACGACTACGAGCTTTCTAACGATTACATATACTTGAGGTGACCGACTTTTAATACCGGAATTTCTAATTCCTAACAGGTCGGTCTTTTGGTATTGTTCTTTCCTTCTTGAAACCAATTGAAAAATCATTTGGAAAATCAATCAAGGTACTTGTGATATAATGTCAAAGCATTTTGTACCTTAATTGTTTTGATCATTTAGAAATGCTCCCCCTCAACATGTGCTCATATGATTTTGAAATTGTTTAGCACATGGAGGCAAGAGGTCTTTGAAAAATTTCTTTGATCTCAATTTCCGTGGAAAAATCCATTTTATTTTCTTGGTAAATTCTGCTCCTCAAAATGTGCGTTGGTTATTTGAAATCATTTTACACATAGAGGAAAGAGGTTTTTGAAGTATTTCCACGATTGCCAATAGAAGCCATTAGAAAATCAATCAAGGTACTTATGTTGAAACATAAAAATCATTGTACCTTGAAAGTTTATTTTCTTTTGTAATGCTCCCCCTCAATATGTGCTTCGAGATTCGAAAGCGTTTAACACATATGGGAGAGCAGCCTGCACATTTGAATCAAATCGATCATTATTTATCAGATTTCATAATTAAATCACAAATTCTCCCCCGATCAAAAATATCAAACCCTTTGAGATTTTGGATCCCAAGTGATTTAATACGGTTTAGAAAACATGGGAGAACTTGTGCCTGGTTTAAATTCTCTTCTGGTTTTTTGGTTAAATGCTCCTCCTAAATCATGTGCATTATGTATTTGAAATCGTATGGCACATGAAGGAAGGAGTGCTTTTGAAACAATCACCCTTTAAAACCGATTTGAGATTTAAATCACGATCTCTCCCCTGATCAAAAATTTCAAACCAATTGAGATTTGTGATCCCAATTGATTTAAATCATTTAGAAAAATTTGGGGAAAGACGTGGCAAGATTTAATTTTGAAAAATGACAGATATGGATCAATTTTAGACATTAAAGATTGTTAGTGTCAGGTATGATAGTTTTAAGAGATCTTTAAGTAAAATAAAACAATTTAATTTCATTTTGAAAGATCTTTGAGTTTTAAAGAAAATCATACCATGACATAACATTAAATCTTTAGATCACCACTTGTTTTGTACAAACGGACTTGATAGATGAAATATCGTTTGAAAATATTTTATTTGAAATCACTCTCTCCCTCAATCAATGACCGTATTCGTAGATTGAGTGACTTATGTTTTATCAAAATTAAGTCCGGTTGATTTCCAAAATTTAATCCAATTTATTTTCAAACAAATATTTTCCATTTTCAAAACAATATTTATCAAATTTGTTGAAAAAAATGGTATTATTCACTACATGTCCTGCACAAAGATACGTTAGTTGGTTGAGTTGCTTCTGTTGTTGTTGTAAGGCTCGAAGAAAAATCATCTGTTGATGCAGTGAGACCTCTGAAGTTGCATCTATCGTGCCAACTATCCATAGAGAGATCCAATTAAGCTCCGTTTCTTCTTTTGTCGACCCAGGAAATAATTGCCCTTTCCATTCGGCATCCAATCATCTTATTTGTGGGATCCGGATCGGGAACATTCTTTTATACCGTGATATTTGCGTACGTTAGTGAGCATACATACAGATATATGGTGGTCGACATCACCCATGCATCAATCGACTAATACAAGTCAATCCAACATATCAATCAGATCATTTAAAGCATGGGAAATGTGTTTATCAAACTATAGTCATCTAATCCTAACAATCATATCCTAGATTACTAGTCCTTCAACATAGGTAAACATCTTTTCCAGTTAAGCACGTAGGATGATTATATAAGCTCGTTAGATGATATAAATTTAAAAACATTCTCCCCTTCAATCAATGACTCTTTATATGAAAAGTTTTAAAAAGTCAAGTCATTGATTGGGTTTTGCTAAATTATGAAAACTTGATCTTGATTGATTTTCAAGCAACTCATTTACCACCATTTAGTTAAAACAAATATTTTTGGAAGAATTTTAGACGGAAAAATATTTGAGTAGGAACAATGATCCTTGACATACTTTCCTCATTACATTTTAGGATAAGTGCACGAAATTTATGAAAATTTGGTTTAGCGCAACACTTTCCTTTCTTTAAAAGCAGGTTGCTATTTGAAATAATAGCAAACCATAGTTTAACACGGTTCTGATGCGAAATAGCGCAAGCCATATTTTGAGACATGTTTTGAAAAAAATATTTACACCTCCTACTCGAAACTTCATCTATGGTCCGTGCCATTATTGAATGACATTTCTAAGACCGTAGATGTTATTGATACGGAAGACATGTCTTTGAAGAACAATATTTTGGTATTTTCAAATTTTATGTTTTTATGGGTTTTTTTATATATATATATATATTTTTGTATTATGGTTTTTGAAAACTATTTACAAAGATAGAGAAATAGTTTAAAAGGATGATGATACGAGTACCGATAAAAGGAAATCGTTCGACACTTTGTAGAAGATAAGTCGTCATCTCTTAAACTTTCACCACCAAAGCATTCGAGGGCTCTTGAATCGTCATAAGAACTTGAGCCTTCAAAAGTGAATCTTTAGCGACTTCCTAAACCGACAATCCTCGTAAAAGACCATTTCACTCCAAGAAGAACAAGTGAAACAAGCGTCTAATTATATGAAGCTCAAGAACCGAAGAAGATGATAACAACGTAACAAGTTAACACGGATCATTTCTGCGGTTATTAAACCCAAAATAAATGATTAAGCTGATCACATGATCTGTTGTGCGTCTCGATGTACACATTACTCTTCGAGTTTGAGCGAGTTGTCTATTCGGGAGAACAATATATCAACATCTTCATTTCACCAAATACATTCCGGTTATCTAACATATAACCAATCAGCCCATAATGTACACATGTACCCAACAAGAGTAGAGACGATGACATCTATGTAACATGTTGAGTCACTAATCATCTCTACCGATGTCAACTCCGGAATAAGCGAATTAGCTCGATCAAGTGAACATTTTGTGCATCCACGATGTACACATATCTCTCCCCGATGGTTGCGATCTCATCGGAATCATCATTGCATTGTGTACATGAAGCAATAACCGGAAGCACTACCATAAGTCATATAGAAGATGTCGATAAGCAATATCATCTCACGCTCACATATTCTTCTCATATTTCTTCCCTCTTGAAAATGAGTTAACACATACCAAAAGTATCCAAAGACCACTTCCCCCAAATTGGTTGGAATAATGCATCCTTCCCCCAAATAGTTGGAATAATATATCCTTCCCCTAAATAGTTGGAATAATAAAATCTTCCCCAAATAGTTGGAATAACACACCAAAGGCTACGAGTTAAACACTGAGTTTCACTGCGGTTATGACATTTGTCTTTCCCTGGATTACTTCAATAGAGAAGAATTATTAAGTTCATCACGTGTACTCGTTGTGTGTTTAGATGTATATCTCCTTCCCCTTGCTTTGGTTTTGATACCTCGGAATCGACAACACATTATACATGCCAAATACTCTTGAAATAGAGAAGAACAAACAATTAACTCAACTGAATCCTGTGAGAATCAACTGCTACAGAAACTCTCTTTGACTATCTTTATCAACTCATATGTAGACAATTTGAAGTGATCACTAATGAAGAAAAACTCGATATACCAAACTTGAAACTGAAGTCGAATTCCCTACATTTGTATCTTAAGCTTGTACTTAATGATGGAAGAACGGTGTCGAGAATCTATGCTTCAAGCAAATCTCTAAGCACTCACTACTCAAACAAAGTATGAGACATTAACACCTCTTGAGATTATCCACATCGTCGGTCTTTAACCATCCACCCATTCTGCGGTAACTAGATAAACCAAGTCTTCAACTCAAATTCTTAAGCCGAGCAAGTTATCAAATAAGAACACGCCTTTGTGAAAGTCAACTTCAATCTCAAATAAATGATAAATGATTAACTCCGAAGTAATCAACTTGTGTCAAATGTCCAACACGTGAATAAATATACAATTTGGTGTACATTGACCCACTGAATGAACCGGAACAAATGATTCCTCAACATCAATGCATTCTTCCTAAGGTATACATGTAGAGACTGATCTGGAAGATTCACCAATAATGTTTTCGAGCAGATGAGGTAGTCATTTTCATTAATGTTCATGTGGTTGATTTATAGCGTGCACATTGAGAGGACAATAATCCGTGAAGATTTGGCAAAGGAATACCAAAGAGTGGATCATTATTCATGAACAATAATCCGTGAAGATTTGGCAAAGGAATACCAAAGAGCGGATCATTATTCAATAGTGCAACTGGAATATTACGATAGTCGTTATCAACGCCTCGAGGAATAACTGGAGATTGGGTTTCTCGAGTAGTTTGAGTTGTACTTCTTTGATGGAGAACCAGTTGAGTCAGCAGGAACAGAGTAGGAGCTCCAGGAACTGGATGAACAACATTCGTTGGAGGTTGGAAGTACTCATCAAACATATCTTAAAACAATGAATCCCAAATAAATAATAAATCCCAGTTATCCTTAGTAAGTGAAACATTAGGCATTGGAGAGTCGTATGACCATAATTCAAGCATCCATCACCATGTAGTATATTCACTCTTCTCCCCTCAAAAATTGCATCCGAAGTTGCCATTTTGATTCGAACAAGTGAATAAGAGTATACACCAATGAGCGTAGATCCACGAGGATTGAATGAGCATAGGAAAAACATGAAGCTTGTTGATGAAGAATGTCGATGAGAATGGTCATATACATGAAGATTTCTCTTCTTACGAAGATAAAGCGCCTTTGAAGCGTACACCTTTCTTTTCTTTGAGGCAGGGCACGAAGAGTTATCTGCGACGCTATAATGATGAAGTACGAGGCTGGAATGAAGTGAACCGGCGTCATTGCCGATTGAATATCAAGGTTGAGTTACTTGAACCCGTGAGTTATGAGATATCAATCCTTTTGTTATCCATACTTTAAGCCAGTCCATGTATTGAAGGATGAAGTATCTGCAACTGAGTAAGGACTACCTGCACTAACATTATTAGCTTGATTGCATATATATTGGTTAATGACATTAGTATTGATTGGCTCCAAACGGTCAGGTTTTATCACACAAATCAACCACTTGTGAATGGTCAACCGTAATAAAAGCGAGACACACGAAACCAAAGCAATTGAGTCGGGAGAGTTTAGTGTTTTCCAGTCGTTAAGTCCCAACGAGTGTGCATGTGAATAATCAAGCGTATAGTGATCGGGTGATAATGAGCGGGAAAAGGTTTGTGATTGATACTAGATGAGCGGAGGAAAAATGAAAGAAAATTAAAAGCTAAATTATATTAAATAAACGCTATCACTATTTTTAAAATGATGTTTTTGAATTTTCTTTTATAAATTTAAATTAAAACTACGTAACGTATAAAAGAAAATGTGAAATTGAAACAGATAATCCTAAAAATATAAAATGAAATTTTACAAACCTAATGATAAGAGAAAATTTTGAGAAAAAGAAAATTATTTTTATGACTATTTATTTAATTATTATTAATTAAAACTATTTTTACCTATTTAAGAATACCCTAAAATATAAGAAAATATGAAATAAAGCTAGAAAAGTGAAATTACGACTTAGAAAATCTAAAATAACTAAAGAGAATTTTCAAAACTAATTTTGTATTTTTAAGATTATTTTCTATTTTATGAATTAAAAACTATTTAAAACTAATTAAATTGCTAAAATTACAAATTAAACTATGAAAAATACGGAAAATTATTTTTTGCTTTTATATTTATCTTAACCTAGGAAAAATGAAAACTTATTTTTTGAAGCTTTTCGATTTATTTGTATTAAAAGCTATTTAAAAGTCCTAAAAGCTGTTTTAAATAAGGAAAATAGCAAACAATCTTGAAAAATTATGAAGAATTCAGGAAAAGTCTAAAATATTATTCTAAGTCTATGAAAATATAAAACATATACTAGTGTGCAAGGTGATGAAGGCTGCGGTGAAGGTGCTTATAAATAAGCACTCAAAATAAACTAAAGGTACCAAATGAGCACCAAATTATCACGAAGCTATAATATGCTAAAACTACTTAATACTAACCTATTTCAACTAGTCTAAACCTCTGAAATGCAAACTACAATGATTTGATGATTTAAAACTCAAGTACCAAACCGGTTTTCTCCTAACTTAGCTTAAGCACAAGCTTATTCAATAAGCTTATGTGAAAACCAAAGCGGAGACCTCAATACCACGACAACTATCTCTAAACGAGTTTCAAACCCTAAGGAGCTAAAACCAAACCTATGCAAGGTGCAAAGATGCATCTCTCGCTCGAGTTATATCTTTGAGTGTGCAAACTTTGACCGATTGACAAGCTAATTTGAAGCTTATAGAAAATTACTAAAATTATACAAAATCATTTTATAAACTAGACCACTCAACTTGTTAAATCCAAAATATCAAAGGCTTGTGACCAGAATTGAATACATGAAAAATCAACCAATTTGGGTGAAAAACAGATTTTCTCACTTTTGACTTTTATAGATAAAACTGAAATGTTGACTAAAGTGAGTTTTGATTCCAATTTTATGAACTGAAATAGATGTTTTATGATGAAATATGACTGAATTAAGCTAGCTTATATGATTCTAATCCTAAAATGCAAGCTCTATCAAATCCACACTAACTGAATTGTAATTAAGAACAGTTATAAAGTGATTTTGACTTTTGAGTTCTAGAGTACAAAGTAATGACTGAATTTACTCTAATATACCTAAAGAGACTTTATCAAATGAGCTTATCCTAAAACTAACCTCAAACACTGATTTGTGCAATGAACCAAACACACTTTTATATGGACAGTTTTAACTTTTAAAGGATTCCACCGATTAAGATTATAAAAGCGAATTACAAGGTCATAATATGATGCAATAAGCTTATAAAAGCATAAAAACACAAACATAAACAGAGATTAAACTAGCCTACATTTTAAGCTTAAAATTGAAGTATGAGCTTACAAGTGATCAAGTGGTGGAAGCTGGACCATTGACAAATAACCATCCTAACACCTCCCGAGGTACTAAACCATAATCATCCAATAAGCGACTTTGCTTCAACATGCTTCTTCTTCCTTTCTTGATTTTTGATTTATGAGCTATTTTTAGTATTTTGAGATTTTTAGTAAACTTAAGCTAAAAGCGATTTTAATGATTAGTAAACTTATAAAAGCTTATTAATGACTTAAGTGAGTTTAAACAACCAACAAACAACAACTTTTAATAACATCAAGTGGAATTGAGGTTTCACAAAGAAACTTACATAAGCGAAAATGAACTTAACAACGAAATAAAGGATTGAAAAGGTTTAAAATACTTTGTTATCATTTAATTCAACACTTTAAAGCTAAGCTGTTACCTAATCGAAATTAAAGAAATTAACTAGTCGACATTACTAAACTAAAACTAAAACTAACTACTCTCCATTACGCCTTCTCTTCCTTCTATTTATTAGCAAAAGGCTTCCCGTGTCTTGATCAAATCCACTTCTCTTTAGAACCATTGGATCATTTGGAATCATTTTAGCCATTGATGGCTTTTGGCGGAAAAAGATATATCAGCGGTGGGGTTGAGTGCAAGGAAGGGAGGCATTTAATGTTACTTGGATTGTTGTTGAGGTGGAGGGACATGGAGAGGTGGAAGGTTAGGCTGAGGCATGGGAATGGAGTGTTTGCAGAGGTTGGTGAGGAAGGCAGTGAAGAGGCGGAAAAGGGTGAGTGTTGGTAGGGTGTTTGAATGAGGTTATTAGTAATAGGCGGGGTCAAAAGCAGGGGTCAAAGGTATATGGCGGGGTTCAAGGTTCAAAAAGGGTTCAAGGTCATGGTTTGTTATTTAATACATAAGGACCATTTTGCAATTCCATAAAACCAAGGACCAAACTCGCCATTTTCCAAAGTTATGCCAAGGGACCAATTATGACAAGTTTCAATAGTACAAGGACCATTAAAGATATTTTTAAATTTCCAAGGACTATTTTTGCCAATTTTGAAACTTGAAGGACCAAACTTGTAAATTTTCAAAACTTTTGAAATTTTTCACCAAAGGACTAATTATGACAACTTATGATTTCAAAAGGACCTTTTGGTGACTTTTCTTTTAAAATAAGTGCTCGGGGGACCGATTTTGTCAAGATTTTGAAAGTCGGGACTGAAAGCGCCAATTATGCAAACTTTGCTCGATTTTCATCGATTTTAAACATTTTGCATCTGAAACATATAAAATACACTTTTGGGATATTTTAGTATTTTGATGCATTTAGCGTTTTAAATGTTTTGCGATTCAGATTGACCAAAATGATGAGTATTTACACACTCATCAATCCCCATTACTAAACTATTGCTAGTCCCTAGCAATCTTTTGAGAAAACTTAATGGTTTGAATCTCTTTACCAAAAGCCATTACTTACGAGTAGCCAAATGTTTCAGTTCAAGTAAGAACCTTGGTACACCGATAACCAAATGATTTTGAGCAAACCACCGACTTTCAACGGTTTTGATTTGTCTTTACGGAAGCCGTTTGCTACGGACTAGCCAACTCTTAGATAAAATATCTTTGGTGGTGATTACCAATTATGGTTTTCCATTGCCTTTACCACAAGCCATAAACTTGCGGGCTAGCCAACTCTTCACTAATTAAAGATATGGTGAAATGAACACCATACAATTTTGGGCAAATTGCAAGCCGTCAACGGTTTGAGATATCTTTACCAAAAGTGTTTGCTCTGGATTAGCCAATCCTTTTGTTTATTAGACATGGCGGATGATAACCATAAAATTTGAGTAAGTGCAAAACACTTACTCCAAAAAAAAATTTTGGCCAAAAATGGGGAATAAGGTGGTATAATTACATGATAAAATTAGTGAAATTCCCCCACACTAGAAATGAATATTGCCCTCAATATTCAAAGTACCGTGATTATGCGAAACAAAAACGTAAAGGAAATACTCGACCATTATTTTGGGATTTTTTTTTTTTTTTTTTTTTTTGAAATTTTATATACAACGATGGGCAACTCCCACACTAGGGTGGTACACACGGTGAAAACCCATGTTTAACTCTGTTTTGATTACCGAGTCGCTAGCTTGACTCGACCCGCGTCATTGGTTCATGGGGAAGCAAAGTGGAAGAAACAATCTCCATCGGACTTTCATTCAAGATGTTTGTATAAACATTTGAAGCACGCGAAAGTTCCACACCGATGAGATATAGAGAGCGACCGGCTCCCAAATGATAAATGAAAATGCGGGGTCAAAGATAGTGTCTTCATTCCCGAAGGAGTGAAGATGAAGAGAAATCACAAGATATTTGAGGAAAGGAAGAAAGATTTTGATAACAATCAAGATCCATTCTTCATCCTCAAATGTGAACATATCGGGAGGAAGGGTGAGGTAGTATCATCAATAAGCAAACTCTTATGATAGAATACACCTTCCTCCGAGCCAATATCATCCTCAAGATCAAAATAGAAATGATCATATTCGGAGGAGATATGTCATGAGAGAGTTCACCGGAGAACTCTTCATGAAGAGAATCATTCACATGAAGTGAAATTGTGAACTCTTGTTCCATTGTGGGCTCATCACTATCCTCGTCAAAGATTGGATTGTTAGAAATCCAAGTGAATTGATTCGAATTGAAATAGAGGATTGGTGAAAGTAACTTTGAATGTTTCGGGAACAAGGTGATCAACATTCTCTATTGAATTTATTAGGGTGAGAAGTGAGCGAGCGATCATTATAAAGGAGACTTTCAATCTCTCCCGGATCGGCGAAATCAAAAGACCATCATCACTTCGATGAAAGTGGATTGATGTGAGTGAGTTCATCGGTGAACTCCTCAAGAAGATGATCGACATCAGTTGTGGAAGTGATGCCTCAACATACTCGATGTCTCCATATGATGCACAATCTTCGCTACAATTAGAAAGTCTCAAAATGATCTTTGAACACTCAAGAGGGGAAGAAGAATCACATATGATCGAAGTTCCTGTGACTCTCTCGGGATTGGGACAAGGTTCTCAACACTAGACTTTATGAATTAAATCCGATTCCTTTTCGAGAACAGTGTCAAGATGCTCGTCCCCATGTTCGGAGAGTGAGTAGGAGCTTGGTGTGATAGCGATTGTTTGAGATGGAATCTCAACTGGGATATCAGCCCGGCGAGGAGTTGAGAAATAATATTCTTAAAGGAATACTCTCCTCGTCATCATCATACATAGCTGCCTTAAGAAATTGGGAGCATGTAGAGTGCTTGCTCTAGGACTAATAATTCTTCCCTAGATTTGCGGGCCTCTCGTTCTTGACTGCAATTCTCCTATGGTCTTTTCCCCACTCACTTGATTCTTAAAGTTACGAATCATATCATCAAGTGTTTTCATTGCGGTTTCAAAATCTTGGGAAATTTCTTGAGACAACGGCTCGGTGGAGTTGAACCGTATGGTGCTGTGGAGGTTGGAAATTGTCAAACCAGGAGTATAGTAATTTTGATTCCACGGTTGACATTGAAGATTATCGTGAGGACCTCCACAATTCTCTGTGACAAGAAAAGCTGTTGAGTGCAGGCCGGTGAATTATATGGATATTGGTCATAACAAAGTTACGAGCATCACCGAAAAAGCTGCTTCATAGACAAACGTGTTTCGGATTGACACTCAAATCCTTGGTGAGGACCTCCACAAAATTCACAGCCGATTATGTTGATTATATGAAGATAAGTCGGGTGTGGTGGGTAATTGGAAAAGTTTGAGGGTCGTTAAATGAGTTGGATTAGGATCATAATCAAATGAATTCCTCGAACCACAAAACAAACAACTCCGTTCCGAATATCATTACCACATTGTACACTGACACCAGCGACATGGTGAACCAAAGGAGGCTCACCACAACCGACACAAGGAATAAGCGATTCCATTTGAGAGTTATGAGAAGAATCGGTTCATTCAAAGAATCAACAAAACCAACATGGTGATCCGAATGACTATCAAGTCTCGAAGAACATTTTGAAAAATCCGGAGGTGGGACAAGTGGTGTGCTCGAGAGCTAGCAATTTCCACCACTTCCGTTATGGTCTCCGGTTACGGTTTTGAGAAGCGTGAAGTTTAGGCAAGTCATTCTTGCTAGTCACCGGTCTAAATTGCATGATTGCTTTTAACAGTAAATTGTGAAAGTTTAGGATCAATTTTAGGCGGCTTAGGAGCAATTGAGGGTTAGATCTTTGGATAACCGTGGGTTGGACGTGTTAGCACCTCCATTATCGGAGGAAGTACACGGTCCTTTGTCTCCCGGTTTCTCGTTCCATTTCCTACGAATTAATGGATCATCACGAACAACACGAATTCTTGACATTTGTGATAAAGTATGGAATTTTTCAACTTCGTTGCGAAATAAATCGTAGTCGCGAGATTCCATGAGAATAGAAGAAGTTAGAATCAAATGGATAGAGGGTAAAGGGATAAAGAATCAAAAAGGGTAAGAGGGTAAAGAGGAATATTTTTGGTATTTTTGAAAAACATGTTGTAAAAACAAAGAATGAAAATCTTTTGGGTTTTGATTTTTAAGATGTTTTGGATTTTTGGATTTTATAAGAAAATATAAATACATATAGATGGTATGAACAAGGGTGAATATTCAAATCACTAATCGCTAAACGTAAGATAATTAACACGACTCCCGGCGTAGCGTAAAATTTGATTGGCTCAAGCGGTCGGGTTTTATCACACAAATCAACCACTTGTGAATGGTCAACCGTAATAAAAGCGCGACGACTGAAACCAAAGCAATTGAGTCCAGGAGAGTTTAGTGTTTCCCAGTCGTTAAGTCCCAGCGGTGTCATGATTGAATAATCAAACGATATAGTGATCGGGTGATAATGAGCGGGAAAAGGTTTGTGATTGATACTAGATGACGGAGGAAAAATGAAAGAAAATTAAAAAGCTAAATTATATTAAATAAACGCTATCACTATTTTTAAAATGATGTTTTGAATTTTCTTTTATAAATTTAAATTAAAACTACGTAACGTACAAAAGAAAATGTGAAATTGAAACAAGTATTAATCCTAAAAATATAAAAATAAATTTTTACAAACCTAATGATAAGAGAAAATTTTGAGAAAAAGAAAATTATTTTATGACTATTTATTTAATTATTATTAATTAAAAACTATTTT
Organism: Chrysanthemum lavandulifolium; assembly: GCA_022545495.1. Taxonomy (NCBI): domain Eukaryota; kingdom Viridiplantae; phylum Streptophyta; class Magnoliopsida; order Asterales; family Asteraceae; genus Chrysanthemum; species Chrysanthemum lavandulifolium. The sequence continues at coordinate 144,919,921 of CM040239.1, forward strand.
ACCTATTTAATAATACCCTAAAATATAAGAAAATATGAAATAAAGCTAGAAAAGTGAAATTATGACTTAGAAAAATATAAAATAACTAAAGAGAATTTTCAAAACTAATTTTGTATTTTTAATTATTTTTCTATTTTTATGAATTAAAAACTATTTAAAACTAATTAAATTGCTAAAATTACAAATTAAACTATGAAAATATGGAAAAATTATTTTTGCTTTTTATATTTATCTTAACCTAGGAAAATAAAAACTTATTTTTTGAAGCTTTTCCGATTTATTTGTATTAAAAGCTATTTAAAAGTCCTAAAAGCTGTTTTAAATAAGGAAAAATAGCAAGCAAGATCTTGAAAAATTATGAAAAATTCAGGAAAAGTCTAAAATATTATTCTAAGTCTATGAAAATATAAAACATATACTAGTTTGCAAGGTGATGAAGTCTGCGGTGAAAGGTGCTTATAAATAAGCGCTCAAAATAAGCTAAAGGTACCAAATGAGCACCAAATTATCACAAAAGCTATAATATGCTAAAACTACTTAATAATAACCTATTTCAACTAGTCTAAACCTCTGAAATGCAAACTACAATGATTTGATGATTTAAAACTCAAGTACCAAACCGGTTTTTCTCCTAACTTAGCTTAAGCACAAGCTTATTCAATAAGCTTATGTGAAAACAAAGCGGAGACCTCAAGACCACCAGACAACTATCTCTAAACTGAGTTTCAAACCCTAAGGAGCTAAAACCAAACCTATGCAAGGTCTGCAGATGCTGCCTCACACTCGGTGTATCTTGAGTGTGCACATTTTTTGACCCGATTGACAAGCTAATTTGAAGCTTATAGAAAATTACTAAAATTATACAAAAATCATTTTATAAACTAGACCAGCTCAACTTGTTAAATCCAAAATATCAAAGGCTTGTGACGAATTGAATACATGAAAAATCAACCAAGTTGGGTGAAAAAGCATTTTCTCACTTTTGACTTTTATAGATAAAAGCGAAATGTTGACTAAAGTGAGTTTTGATTCCAATTTATGAACTAAAATAGATGTTTTATGATGAAATATGACTGAATTAAGCTAGCTTATATGATTCTAATCCTAAAATGCAAGCTCTATCAAATCCACACTAACCTAATTGTAATTAAAACGATTATAAAGTGATTTTGACTTTTGAGTTCTAGAGTACAAAGTAATGGTGAATTTACTCTAATATACCTAAAAGAGACTTTATCAAATGAGCTTATCCTAAAACTAACCTCAAACACAGATTTGTGCAATGAACCAAACACACTTTTATATGGACAATTTTTAACTTTTAAAGGATTCCACTGATTAAGATTATAAAAGCTGAATTACAAAGTCAGTAATATGATGCAATAAACATAAAAGCATAAAACACAAACATAAACAGAGATTAAACTAGCCTACATTTTAAGCTTAAATTGAAGTATGAGCTTACAAGTGATCAAGTGGTGGAAATCATGGACCATTGACAAATAACCATCCTAACACGTCCCACGAGGTACTAAACCATAATCATCCAATAAATGACTTTGCTTCAACATGCTTCTTCTTCCTTTCTTGATTTTTGATTTATGAGCTATTTTTTTAGTATTTTTGAGATTTTTAGTAAACTTAAGCTAAAACTGATTTTAATGATTAGTAAACTTATAAAAGCTTATTAATGACTTAAGTGAGTTTAAACAACCAACAAACAACAACTTTTAATAACATCAAGTGGAATTGAGGTTTTCACAAAGAAACTTACATAAACGAAAAATGAACTAACCACTGAAATAAAGGATTGAGAAAGGTTTAAAATACACTGTTATCACTTAATTCAACACTTGAAAGCTAACTGTTACACTGAAATTAAAGAAATTAACTAGTCGACATTACTAAACTAAAACTAAAACTAACTACTCTCCATTCTGCCTTCTCTTCCTTCTATTTATTAGCAAAAGGCTTCCCACGTGTCTTCTGATCAAATCCCACTTCTCTTTAGAACCATTGGATCACTGGAATCATTTTTAGCCATTGATGGCTTTTTGGCGGGAAAAAGATATATCAACTGGTGGGGGTTGAGTGCAAGGAAGGGGAGGCATTTAATGTTACTTGGATTGTTGTTGAGGTGGAGGGGACATGGAGAGGTGGAAGGTTAGCTGGAGGCATGGGAATGGAGTGTTTGCAGGCAGGTTGGTGAGGAAGACAGTGAAGGGCGGGAAAAGGGTGAGTGTTGGTAGGGGTGTTTGTGGGGTTATTAGTAATAGGCGGGGTCAAAAGCGGGGTCGGTATATGGAAGGGTTCAAGGCAAGGTTGCAAAAACCGCTAGGCGCTAGTCGGGCGGTCGACCACCGCTTAGTGCCTAGGCCGCTTAGGCGGGAACTAGGCGCCGCTAAGCGGATTGAACTTTTCTATATAAAAATGTAAAATTATATGTATTTGATATAAAATATGCATAATTTATATATTTTAAATAATTATATTAATTTTTAATTATATATCTTTGTATATGTTGCAAAATTTACATTATGTGTTGTTTTGATTAAGTTTTGGTATACTTTTATTAAAGCCCAATGAGTTATTTGTTGTGCTTATTGTATAAAATTTTTAATGGGCAGAGAAAAACTTATTATTAGGGTTACAAAACATTAATAACCTAGCATTCACTTCTTCTTCTCTCTTCAACCTCCCTCCACCAATTAAAACAAAATTATGAAAATCAAAACCCAATTGAAGTCAACTAGGGTTTCAATTTTGGATCCATAACTCCAAATCAACTAGGGTTTCAAAATTAAAACCCGGATCGGAAAAACCCAATTGAAATTTAAAACCCTATTTTTTAAAAAACATTGACTTTTGGTTGACTTTCGTTGACCGCCTAGGCCGCCTAGACCGACTAGCTCACTTTAGGCGGATGTTTGACCGATTTTTGACTTTTCCGCTTTAGCTTGGCCGATTGCCTAAATCGGGCGGTGTATCCCGCCTAGCGCTTAAGGCGCCGCCTAAGCGGCCGCCTAGCCCGCCTTTTACAACAACGGTTCAAGGTTCAAAAGGGTTCAAGGTCATGGTTTGTTATTTAATACATAAGGACCATTTTGCAATTCCATAAAAACCAAGGACCAAACTGCCATTTCCAAAGTTATGCCAAGGGACCAATTATGACAAGTTTCAATAGTACAAGGACCATTAAAGATATTTTAAATTTCCAAGGACTATTTTGCCAATTTTGAAACTTGAAGGACCAAACTTGTAAATTCTCAAAACTTTTGAAATTTTTCACCAAAGGACTAATTATGACAACTTATGATTTCAAAAGGACCTTTGGTGACTTTTCTTTTAAAATAAGTGCTCGGGGACTGATTTTGTCAAGATTTTGAAAGTCGGGGACCTGAAAGCGCCAATTATGCAAACTTTGCTCGATTTTCATCGATTTTAAACATTTTGCATCTGAAACATATAAAATACACTTTTGGGATATTTTTAGTATTTTGATGCATTTAAGCTTTTTAAATGTTTTGCGGTTGATTGACCAAAAATGATGAGTATTTACACACTCGTCAAGTATCCAAACCCTTTGGGGTTTCACGGTCAACCTTGATTTTGCCATCGATGTGACTTTCCGGTAGGTATCCACTAAGTCCAACATCCTTAAACATTCTACCAAATGGTATCCACTTATGGCAAGGTCTTGGATTGTTGATATTCTTATGCACGATGGAAGACTTATCGTTATTCCTGACTCCAAAGATTTAGCGATTGGGATCCATCTATCAGTTTTAGGTTTGTTTTGCTTCATAACATGTTGAACCTTAGCCATGTTAGTAGCCTTAGTGGATTGTACCTTAGCATGTGAATTAGGAAAATATTTCTTATTCGGAAAAGACTCGAATTTCTAGTTTCATTTTCTACATGCTTAGCATTCTTCTTCATATAACTACTCTTAGATGCAAGTCAACCCTAGTCTTTTGAGTGTTCCTAGGTAATGGTTTACAACTACTAGCGGTGCCTTGAAATCTCGTGGAATGCATCACCACAGGTCCTGCACCTAAAATTACATCTTTTGAATCATGCCTTTTTCTAGCTTCTATATAATAGTTCTTCCACAGTCATTCATATCATATGAATTACGGGTTTTAATGCTTGGTTTTGACAACTTTTTTGAACTATTCCTAGAGGTGTTGGGAGTAAAGTAGCTACTTGTTGAGGTTTAACGGAGCTAGAAGCATTATTCTTAGGTAACTTTCGGTGAAGTATTTGGTTTGACAAAACTTGTATCGCATCAACTTGGGAGGCAAGCCTTGTATTTAAAGATTTTGTTCTTCGAGATATAAATACGATGGGTTGCCTAACAATGACCGGTCTCTAGTGGGATGAGAAGCGGCTTCCCAAAGGTTGATGGTTTTGTAAACTTAGTGTTCACACTTTTCCTACGGTTTTCTAAGCTCATTCTTTAAGGCAACAATAGCGAAACTCTTTTCACGAAGTTGAGCTTTGAGATCATCAATTTTTGCTATCAAAGAGTTTTTTGTTCCATTGACTTAGTTCTAGCTTCTTTGTGAGTCACTTAGTTCTATGTGATGCTTTCTCAAAGTCTCATTTTCCTTTAGTAATTTAGCCACATAAATTGATGATTCATTATTTCTTGTTATAATAGTATCAATGTCTTGTGCGATCTTGGTGAATTACTTTTCACATGCATACCAAAATATGTTTCTTCAAATTATTGATGGTCGAGTTTTTGGCTTGAAGTGAGCTTTTAAATCGTTCATTTCAAAAATTCGCGAAATTTAGGAAATTCGGATTTTTACATGGTTTCTTAGTTTGAAAACTTTCCTCATTTCTTTGTATTGCAATTTCAAGAGAAATGCAATGTTTTCAAGTTTTGAGAATTTGTTTGAAAGTTCATCAAAAACCTTTTTATCAACCATATCATTTGTTTTGAATTTATTAGACTCGACCTCAACCAAGGAACATTTATCGAGAATCATGTTCGATATTAAGATCGGTTTGTTTAGGTACATTAGCGGATGCATTATGTTGATCGATTATGGTACTTCATCACATGACACACTGTTCATTTGTCGATCGATATCTACATTCATATCATGTATAACAAGAGTCACCGAACTCTTGTTGTTTCAAGCTTATCTATCTACGAGCCTCGTATTCGGTGTCAACGATCCATCATCCGATGCCTTCTGGTCTCAACACTACAATTTATTGATTGTACCCGACATTCATTCACCTTTACGATCCACGATCATCACTTGTGTAACAGAGATCTTGAGCGGTGGTTACATCATTCTTTGTTGTCTCAATATTGCGCATTCAAGCAATACCGACCTTTCAGTGATACATTACCCAACTTATCACAACTATCTCTCGATTGCACGACACATTCAAGTTTTCATCTTTTGTGTAGCTTCCTCAATGTACTTTTCCACATTATCCATGAGTTGGATAAATGTCTCAATGAATGCCTTAATTTCCATTCCAGTGTGTCTTTTGAAGGACATTTCAGTCATATGATTATAATCTGATGAGAATTCCCTTCTAATGAATGACTGAAATTGTTTGTAGATCACTTGAAGTGCAGCATTGGAACTATCCTTTTGAACCTTCTCTTTGTCAAGTTGTAGCTCCAATTGCTCTAAGTTTAACAGAAAAGTTCCTATTAATGTGGATAAGTCCTGACGGAAGAGGGCAATACATGTTCGTTCCATTGTTATGGGTAGAAGTAACATGAGGTGAGAGTGAAGTTGTTGATAAGGTTCAATCTTGCTTTTGCCTTTGGCATTACATGCTTTGAACATGTGCAATTCTTTCTCCTTGGACTAAAGAGCATGAAGATCTCAAATCATCATTAGTTGAATCAATCATGGTTATCCTTTTAGAGTAACTAATACTTTCTTTGTTGTCCACAACATCATATAATTTGAGCACATTTGAAATTCTTGGGTCGATGAGTGTAAGACATGATGTTGTTGTGTACACGGATTTTACAAGTCGTGATTTAAGCAGAAATAGAATCTTCGCGGGATTTTACAAAATTAAGACCAAACCGTAGCGATGACCAATAGAGCGTGTTAAGATGAATGATGGATCGGCACAATGATGAGCGATTGTGTGTTAGGACTTATGATTGTTTTAGGATTAGGCGAGATGTTGTTTGGTTGAGATTTGGATTGGTTGATGCGTTTTCACGGTTGAAATTTAGGTCTAAAACTTAAAACCTCAATAACTTCCTTTCGGAGGATTTAGGCCTCGAAAATTTGTTTCCGACTTGTGGTAAAATGTCACAATATCCAGTATTCGGTCATTTTGACAGACATTTCATTGGCGAGTTCACGGTTCAAAAGTTATGGCCGTTTGAAGTTTTGACGTAAAAAGCCAACTTTGGTCAAACCATGAGTGGTTAAACATAAGTAATCAAACCGCAAAGTTTAAACCTCTTAGTGACAAACCTCTTAAGTGACAAACCGCTTAAGTGATAAACCTATTAAGTGGCGGCAAGTGACAAACCTCTTAAGTGACAAACCCGCCGGATACATCGAATCGGGGACAAATCGCTTGAGATACAACGAATCTGGACAAACCGCTTCAGATACAACAAATCTGGACAAATCGCATGACAAACCTCTTCCAAGAATAAGTGACAAACCTCTTCCTTGAAACTCTTCAAAAACTAAACTTTTCTAATCCAAAAACACTATAACCAAGATGAATTAAGCCTTCCAAACCAAAACTTAAACGCTTATAATGATTCTAAACACAAAAGTACTATCAAAATCCAAACTTTAACACAAGAAATGATCTAAATGATGCTAACCACTATAAACTCATTCAAACCCAAAAACCTTATGAAAACCACTAGAAATCCAAGAACATGAAAGATGAGTGATCAAACCATGGCTCGTGATACCAATTGTTAGATATTGGTTTTCACAACACATAAACACAAAATAATATGGCTCGAATAAGATAGAGTTTTAGAGAGAAAGTGGAGGATGAGATCCTTTCTAGAGAGAGATAGTAAACAAAAGAAAGAAATGTTAGATTGAAAGAAAGGTCCAACCCTACTACCTTGGGAGTAGAGGGTATTTATAGTTACATACTAAGCGTCCTCCTTCGGATGTGGATCGAGCATCGGTGGGTAAAGACACATCCGTCCTCCAGCGGTGTTGCACTAAACTAAATAACTAACTAAAATAACTAGTAAATAACGTAATGTCTACGAGCTAACATATGCTAGACTAGAGTTGGGGTGACCGACTCTTCAACATGGATTTTCAAATCCCAACAAGTGAACATGGCTTGGGCTCTTTGGGTTCTTGATTGGGCAATAGATGAAAAAAGGGACAAAGGGTGTTAGGTTTATGCTTGTCGTCCAAGATATGGCCCAGCTAATGGGACATTTGTTTTTGCTATAAAACCAAGCGTGCACTACTCCTCCTCTGCTCTCCTGCGCATATCGTACACCTAGACTATCCTAAGCGATTCATTATCTACTCGGTCCTTAAGTCGATTATCATCTAGTCGAATTAGGGTTTGTTTGGTTTGTTCATGATCTAAACTTGCATAGTTGTTTAATCCAGTGTTTAGAAGTCTATTGGAGATTTTTATTGTTGGTTCATGGTTCTTGAATAGCAGCAGAAAAGAGTTTGATTTCTGGTCCTGGTCGTGTGCTACTTCTCGGACAAAAGAGGGTGGTTATCAGATACTTGTTATCCGATATCGGGTAAGAAGCAAATAGCTTTTTTGGTTGTTTTCTCTTTCTCGTACAGAAGGATTTTTGAGCAGGAAGCAAGAATTGACTTGGGTGGTTTTCTTGTTTGAATTATTCAAGTGTTGGTCAATTGTTGATTGGTTAATTCGTTCTCATCTAGCTTTCTATATCGAGCGAATACGGTTGTCGGGTTTGTGTGTGATACTCATAGAGATATCTAATTTAGATATTGGGGTTTCGTTTGGTTTTCTTGTTCAGTATACTTTAGTTCAATAAGCCATGCAAGGTTACGTTTCTATTTTCCTTTTAACTTAGTTCTAAAATCCCAACAAAACAAACGCAACATACAAGCCTAATCCACTAGAAAAACTCGGTATAGATATGTGATTACAAGATTGAAGCGCTCGAACTCTCTTTCGAGTATCTATTAGAGGTTGGCTTACAATATTTTCCTAATTTGATACATACCAAATTAAAACAATTCACCTTCTTTTCTAAGTCAACTTTCAAGTATCTATTCGAGGTTGGCTTACAATATTTTTTAAATAGAGCGAGTACTCGCGCTAAACAGCGGTGTTTAGTTTTACGCAAATTTCGGCGACCCATAAGTTTCTTTCAACAAAGCTGTATTTGTAGCGTCGGAGAATCATTTTGAATAACTATAATTACGTGCGTGGTTGCATAACATCGTCAAATATCTGATTTTCAAGAAAATTATGGAGTCGATCTATTGTGTGGGTGTATATTTCAAATATGATTGTTTTAACTTTTAAGCTATTAAGATTTAAGTAATAATAGATTCAAGCATTACAAAAAGCAACGGTATTATGTAGTTGGCAATATTATATTATAGTTTAGAGGTATATAGCCAGCGTGTGTGACCTTTTCTTGTTTTGTCGATGTTAAGCGGTGATAACTATTTTTTACATGCGTGCGTTTATTATTTGGTGTGTGGCTTTTAAACTTGTAACCTTACAAATTTAATATCACCATAATAAGATTATCTTGTACTATCAATTTGCATAGATATTTAAGCATTGTTCAAAGCTATTTGTTTGGAGTACAAATAATTATCGCTAAAGATAACAATACTATTTAATTTTGTGATTATAATAAACTTACATAACATTATTGATATACTGGGACAAAGGGCTATACAATATATATTAACTTTTAAAGGCGATTTATATATGCTAGTCCTTTAAGTGATGTAAGACCGAAATTTTTCAAAATAACATTATACAAATGACAAGCGTACATGTGTCAAAGCAAAATAAACAACAAAAACTACAATTACTTGATACATCATTTTTCCAAATTTGTCACGGGTTCATAACTACTTCATCATTTCTCATATAATTTTGTCAAATTTAAAACCTTGTTCCACTCGGGTGGTTCTACAGTTGAACCGTTCGGTCAAAAAAACGAGTTGATTTAAACCGAGTCAACTTGGACAAGGTTGGGTCGAAAACAGTCAAATCATCGAGTTAACCATTTGGGTTTGAGCGTCCACAGATCAACCTTGGGTTTGATGTATTAATAGTTTCCTTTTGAAATATATGTCTTCAACATTTCACTTTTAGTTTCAACTTTTCACTTTTTACTTTTGGTTTTCCTTTATATATAGTATAGCGAGGTACTTTCAGCGCGTTTTGGCGGCGGTACCTGTGACAATGACGCGAAATAGATCTTGATGAGACCTCATTCACCGGTTTGTATCGGTTTCAGCAGGTCCACTACGGTTTATTTTCGGATGGCTTTAATTGGTTAGCGAACCGGTGGCTTCATCGGTTCCGGTTGAATCGTTGGTCGGCCGATCCGGTTTCAAAACTATATGTATCAACTGGTTAGCTTGTATGAAGTTTTATGGATCAGGAATCATTTTAGCCATTGATGGCTTTTGGCGGGAAAATATATATATCAGCTGGTGAGGTTGAGTGCAAGGAAGGGAGGCATTTAATGTTACTTGGATTGTTGTTGAGGTGGAGGGGACATGGAGAGGTGGAAGAGTTAGAGGCTGGAGGCATGGGAATGGAGTGTTTGCGGTGCCGGTTGGTGAGGAAGGCAGTGAAAGGCGGGAAAAGGGTGAGTGTTAGTGGGGTGTTTGGTAGGGGTTGTAAGTAATAATGGTCAAAAGCAGGGGGTCGAGTATATGGAAGGGGTTCAAGGCAAGGTTGCAAAAACCGCTAGGCCGCTAGTCAGGCGGTCGACCACAGCCTAGTGCCTAGGCCGCCTAGGCGAGAACTAAGCGCGCTAAGCGTATGATTGAACTTTTCTATATTAAAAAATGTAAAATTATATGTATTTGATATAAAATATGCATAATTTATATATTTTAAATAATTATATTAATTTTTTTAATTATATATCTTTTGTATATGTTGCAAAATTTACATTATGTGTTGTTTTGATTAAGTTTTGGTATACTTTTATTAAAGCCCAATGAGTTATTTGTTGTGCTTATTGTATAAAATTTTTAATGGGGCGAGAAAAACTTATTATTAGGGTTACAAAACATTAATAACCTAGCATTCACTAACCTTCTCTCTTGACCTCCCTCCACAGATTAAAACAAAATTATGAAAATCAAAACCCACGATTGAAGTCGACTAGGGTTTCAATTTTGGATCCATAACTCCAGAATCAACTAGGGTTTCAAAAATTAAAAGCTGGATCGGAAAAACCCAATTGAAATTTAAAACCCTATTTTTTAAAAAACATTGACTTTTGGTTGACTTTCGTTGTACGCCTAGGCCGCCTAGACAGACTAGCTCACTTTAGGCGGATGTTTAACCGTTACAGACTTTTCACTTTAGCTTAGGCCATGGGTTGCTAAATCAGGCGGATTGTGTACATCGCCTAAGGCGCCTTAAGCGCCCGCCTAAATGACCGCCTATCCCGCCACTTATGGGTTCAAAGGTTGAAAGGTTCAGGAGTCGTGGTTTATTATTTAATACATAAGGACCATTTTGCAATTCCATAAAAACCAAGGACCAAACTGCCATTTCCAAAGTTATGCCAAGGACCAGTTATGACAAGTTTCCAATAGTACTGAGGACCATTAAAGATATTTTTAAATTTCCAAGGACTATTTTTGCCAATTTAAACTTGAAGGACCAAACTTATAAATTCTCAAAACTTTTGAAATTTTTCACCAAAGGACTAATTATGACAACTTATGATTTCAAAAGGACCTTTTGGTGACTTTTCTTTGAAAATAAGTGCTCGGGGGACTGATTTTGTCAAGATTTTGAAAGTCAGAGATGACTGCGCGAATTATGCAAACTTTGCTCGATTTTCATCGATTTTAAACATTTTGCATCTGAAACATATAAAATACACTTTTGGGATATTTTAGTATTTTGATGCATTTACGGGCTTTTAAATGTTTTGCGGTTGATTGGCCAGTTGTGAAAATGATGAGTATTTACACCTTCGTCGATATCCAACCACTTTGGGGTTTCACGGTCAACCTTGATTTTGCCATCGATCATGACTTTCCGTGGGGTATCCACCTAGTCCAACATCCTTAAACATTCTACCAAATGGTATCCACATGGCAAGGTCTTGGATTGTTGATATTACTTATGCTTGCGATGGAAGACTTATCGGTTATTCCTAGACTCCAAAGATTTAGCTGATTTGGGATCCATCTATCACAGTTTTAGGTTTGTTTTGCTTCATAACATGTTGAACCTTAGCCATGTTAAATAGCCTTAGTGGATTGTACCTTAGCATGTGAATTAGGAAAATATTTCTTTATTGGAAAAGACTGAATTTCTAGTTTCATTTTACATGCTAGAGCATTCTTCGTATAACTACTCTTAGATGCAAGTCGACCTGAGTCTTTTGAGTGTTCCTAGGTAATGGTTTACAACTACTAGCGGTGCCTTGAAATCTCGTGGAATGCATCACCACAGGTCCACCGCACCTAAAATTACATCTTTTGAATGCAGTTGCCTTTTTCTAAACCTTTCTATATAATAGTTCTTCCTGAAGTCATTCATATCATATGAGATTACGGGTTTTAATGCTTGGTTTTGACCTTTGTTTTGAACTATTCCTAGAGGTGTTGGGAGTAAAGTAGCTACTTGTTGAGGTTTAACGAAGACTAGAAGCATTATTCTTAGGTAACTTTCGGTGAAGTATTTGGTTTGACAAAACTTATATCGCATCAACTTGGGAGCACAAACTTATATTTAAAGATTTTGTTCTTTCGAGATATAAATGCGATGGGTTGCCTCTAACCAGACTGTTGGTCTCTAGTGGGATGAAAGCGGCTTCCCAAGGTTGATGGTTTTGTAAACTTAGTATTCACACTTTTCCTACAGTTTTCTAAGCTCGTTCTTTAAAGGTAACAATAGCGAAACTCTTTTCACGAAGTTGAGCTTTGAGATCATCAATTTTTGCTATCAAAGAGTTTTTTGTTCCATTGACTTAGTTCTAGCTTCTTTGTGAGTCACTTAGTTCTATGTGATGCTTTCTCAAGTCTCATTTCCTTTAGTAATTTAGCCACATAAATTGTGCTTCATTATTTCTTGTTATAATAGTATCAATGTCTTGTCACGGTCTTGGTGAATTACTTTTCATGCATACAAAATATGTTTCTTCAAATTATTGATGGTGAGTTTTTGGCAGAAATGAGCTTTTAAATCGTTCATTTCAAAATTCGCGAAATTTAGGAAATTCCAGTTTTTACATGGTTTCTTAGTTTGAAAACTTTCCTCATTTCTTTGTATTGCAATTTCAAGAAATGCAATGTTTTTCAAGTTTGAGAATTTGTTTTGAAAGTTCATCAAAACCTTTTTATCAACCATATCATTTGTTTGGTTGTATTAGACTCGGCCTCAACCAAGGAACATTTATAGAATCATGTTGAGGTATTAAGATCGGTTGTTTAGGTACATTAGCGGATGCATTATGTTGATCGATTAAAGGGTACTTCATCACGATGACTTTGTTCATTTTGTCGATCCGATATCTACATTCATATCATTGTATAACAAGAGTCAACGAACTCTTGTTTGTACTCAAGCTTATCTATCTACGAGCCTACGTATTAAATTATCAATGATCCATCATCCGATGCCTTGTCGTCTCAGCACAATTTATTGATTGTGCTGACATTCATTCACCTTTACGATCATCGGCATCTTGCAACGTAGCGGAGATCTTGGTATTGGTTACATCATTCTTTGTTGTCTCAATATTACGCATTCGGCAATGCCGAGCCTTTCAGCGATACATTACCCGACTTATCACAACTATCTACCGATTGCTGACGACGCATTCAAGTTTTCATCTTTTGTGTAGCTTCCTCGATGTACTTTTCCACATTATCCATGAGGTTGGATAAATGTCTCAATAGATACCTTAATTTCCATTCCATTGTTGTCTTTTGAAGGACATTTAGGTCAGTATGATTATAATCGATGAGAATTCCCTTACTAATGAATGGTAAAATTGTTTGTAGATCACTGAAGTGCAGACATTGGAACTATCCTTTTGAACCTTCTCTTTGTCAAGTTGTGGCTCCAATTGCTCTAAGTTTATGAGAAAAGTTCCTATTAATGTGGATAAGTCACAGCGGAAGAGGGCAATACATGTTAGATCCATTGTTATGGGTAGAAGTAACATGAGGTGAGAGTGAAGTTGTTGATAAGGTTCAATCTTGCTTTCCTTTTTGCATGGCATTACGTGCTTTGAACATATGCAATTCTTTCTCCTTGGACTAGAGCATGAAGATCTCAAATCATCATTAGTTGAATCAATCATGGTTATCCTTTTAGAGTAACTAATACTTTCTTTGTTGTCACAACATCATATAATTTGAGCACATTTGAATTACTTGGGTCGAGTGAAATGTAAGACATGATGTTGTTGTGTACACGGGATTTTACAAGTCACATGATTTAAGCAGAAATAGAATCTTCGTGAGATTTTACAAAATTAAGACCAAACCCGTGGCGATGACCAATAGAGCGTGTTAAGATGAATGATGGATCGACATAATGTGATGAGCGATTGTGTGTTAGGACTTATGATTGTTTTTAGGATTAGGCGAGATGTTGTTTGGTTGAGATTTGGATTGGTTGATGCGTTTTCACGGTTGAAATTTAGGTCTAAAACTTAAAACCTCATAACTTCCTTTTCGGAGGATTTAGGCCTCGAAAAATTTGTTTCACGACTTGGGTAAAATGTCGCAATATCGAGTATTCGGTCATTTTGGCGAGCATTTAGTAGCAGATTCACAGTTCAAAAGTTATGGCCGGGTTTGAAGTTTTGGCGTAAAAGCCAACTTTAATTCGAACCCATGAAGTGGTTAAACCGCAAGTAATCAAACCCATAAAAGTTTAAACCTCTTAAGTGACAAACCTCTTAAGTGACAAACCGCTTAAGTGATAAACCTATTAAGTGGCGGCTTAAGTGACAAACCTCTTAAGTGACAAACGCGCGAGATACATCCGAATCGGGGACAAATCGCTTGGATACAAGCGAATCTGGACAAACCCGCTTCAGATACAACAATCTGGACCGAAATCGCATGACAAACCTCTTCCAAGAATAGTAGACATAAACCTCTTCCTTGAAACTCTTGAAACTAAACTTTTCTAATCCAAAAACACTATAACCAAGATGAATTAAGCCTTCAAACCAAAACTTAAGCGCTTATAATGATTCTAAACACAAAGTACTATCAAAATCAAACTTTAACACAAGAAATGATCTAAATGATGCTAACCAACTATAAACTCATTGAAACCCAAAACCTTATGAAAACCACTAGAAATCCAAGAACATGAAAGATGGTGAAAGTCAAACCATGGCTCGTGATACCAATTGTTAGATATTGGTTTTCTGAAACATCTGAAACACAAAATAATATGGCTCGAATGAGATAGGGAGTTTTAGAGAGAAAGTGGAGGATGAGATCCTTTCTAGAGAGATAGTAAACAAAAGAAAGAAATGTTAGATTGAAAGAAAGGTCCGACCCTACTACCTTGGGAGTAGAGGTATTTATAATTACATACTAAGCGTCCTCCTTGGATTGTGGATCGAGCATCACAGGTGGGTAAAGACACATCCGTCCTCGCATGGTGTTGCACTAAACTAAATAACTAACTAAAATAACTAGTAAATAACGTAATGTCTACGAGCTAACATATGCTAGACTAGAGTTGGGTGACAGACTCTTCAACATGGATTTTTCTAAATCCCAGCAGTGAACATGGCTTGGGCTCTTTGGGTTCTTGATTGGGCAATGGAAAAAGGGACAAAGGGTGTTAGGTTTATGCTTGTCGTCCAAGATATGGCCCAAGCTAATGGGACATTTGTTTTGCCTATAAAACCAAGCGTTACTTTCTCTCTCACTCTGCTCGACCGCATATCGTACACCTAGACTATCCTAAGCGATTCATTATCTACTCGATCCTTGAGTCGATTATCATCTGAGTCGAATTAGGGTTTGTTTGGTTTGTTCATGATCTAAACTTACATAGTTGTTTTAATCCAGTGTTTAGAAGTCTATTGGAGATTTTTATTGTTGGTTCATGGTTCTTGAATAGCGGTGAGAAAAGAGTTTGATTTACGGTCACGGTGTGTATCTTCTCGGACAAAGAGGGTGGTTATCGGATACTTGTTATCCGAGCTATCGGGTAAAGAGCAAATAGCTTTTTTAGTTGTTTTCTCTTTCTACGTACTGAGAAGGATTTTGAGCGGGAAGCAAGAATTGACTTGGGTGGTTTTCTTGTTTGAATTATTCAAGTGTTGGTCAATTGTTGATTGGTTAATTCGTTCGACCACTAGCTTTCTATATCAGAGCGAATCACAGTTATCGGGTTTGTGTGTGATACTCACCATAGAGATATCTAATTTAGATATTGGGGTTTCGTTTGGTTTTCTTGTTACGTATACTTTAGTTCAATAAGCCATGCAAGGATTCGTTTCTATTTTCCTTTGCTTAGTTCTAAAATCGAACAAAACAAGCGCAAACATACAAGCCTAATCCACTAGAAAAACTTCGGTATAGATATGTGATTACAAGATTGAAGCGCTCGAACTCTCTTTCAAGTATCTATTCGGGGTTGGCTTACAATATTTTCCTAATTTGATACATACCAAATTAAAACAATTCCTTCTTTTCTAAGTCGACTTTCAAGTATCTATTCGAGGGTTGGCTTACAATATTTTTAAATGAAGCGAGTACTCGCGCCTAGCGACAGCGGTGTTTAGTTTTACGCAAAATTCGGCGACCCATAAGTTTCTTTCAACAAAGCTGTATTTGTAGCGTCGAGAGAATCATTTCGAATAACTATAATTACGATGCGTGGTTGCATAACATCGAAATATCTGATTTTCAAAGAAATTATGGAGTCGATCTATTGTGTGGGTGTATATTTCAAATATGATTGTTTTAACTTTTAAGCTATTAAGATTTAAGTAATAATAGATTCAAGCATTACAAAAAGCAACGGTATTATGTAGTTGGCAATATTATATTATAGTTTAGAGGTATATAGCCAGCGTGTGTAATAGCCTTTTCTTGTTTTGTCGATGTTTAGGCGATGATAACTATTTTTACATGCGTGGCGTTTATTATTTGGTGTGTGGCTTTTAAACATGTAACCTTACAAATTTAATATCACCATAATAAGATTATCTTGTACTATCAATTTGCATAGATATTTAAGCATTGTTGAAAACTATTTGTTTGGGTACAAATAATTATACGCTAAAGATAACAATACTATTTAATTTTTGTGATTATAATAAACTTAACATAACATTGATATCTGGGACAAAGGGCTATCAATATATATTAACTTTTAAAGGCAGATTTATATATGCTAGTCCTTTAAGTGATCTGAAGACCGAAATTTTCAAAATAACATTATACAAATGACAAGCGTCACATGTGTCAAAGCAAAATAAACAACAAAAACTACGATTCACTTGTACTATCATTTTCCAAGTTTATCAGGTTCCAACAACTCTTCATCGTTTCTCATATAATTTTGTCAAATTTAAAACCTTGTTCCACTCAGGTGGTTCTCTAGGTTGAGCCGTTCGGTCAAAAAAAGAGTTGATTTAAGCGAGTCAACTTTGGCGATTGGGTCAAAACAATCAAGTCATCGAGGTTAACTCATTTGGGTTTGAGGCGTCACTGATCAACCCGGTTTCGATGTGTATTAATAGTTTCCTTTTTGAAATATATGTCTTCAACATTTCCACTTTTAGTTTCAACTTTTCACTTTTACTTTTGGTTTTCCTTTATATATAGTAGCATAGCGAGAATGCTCGCGCGTTTAGGCGGCCAGATCCGCCAGCAATGACCGCAGAAATAGATCTTGATGAGGACCTCATTCACCGGTTTGTATCGGTTTCACGCGGGTCCACTACGGTTTATTTTCGGATGGCTTTAATTGGTTAGCGAGCAGGTGGCGACATCGGTTCCGGTTGAATCGTTGGTCAAAGGCCAGTCAGGTTTCAAAACTATATATAACATCAACTAGTTAGCTTGTATGAAGTTTTATGTGTTTTATTAATTTGTATAATGTGTATAATAATATGTACTTTTCATTTTAAGGGTGTTTAAAAATATCATTAATTAGTGTGTTTTAATTATTTTATATTTTGGATTATGTTGTAGCTTCTCTTTAAATTATGCGTTATGAAAATTTTATTGTCTTTTTAGTAAAGGGTGTTTTAATTGGTTGTTTTTTAATTTGGTAGATGTGCTTTTAATTGGTTGTACAATGTGAATAAATTATACTCTTAAGTAATGGGGTGTTTAATAAGAGTATTAATTACACTATTCATTTCTCTCTCATTGACCAATTTCACTTTTCAACTTTTCACCTATTAGCATTTTCTATTATGAGGCTGATGCAGTGCTGCTGAGCTGCGGTTTCTAGTGTCGGATAATTAATGATTTGTGATATTGTGGTGAGTGTTTTGTGTAGCATTTAAAATAGAGCGTGAGCAGGTGAAAATCAATTACAAGCGGTTGTACTATATCTGATAATTAAAGTCTAGACAATTCTTAACATCTATCAAACAACATATAAAACATTTAATGAAAATGAAAGTAAACATTACATCGATTATGAGATAAAAGCTAACAACACGGTTCTTGTCGGCGTAAAACTAACAAGGATAGGATTAATGATGCAGTTGTTAAGAAGAGCATAGAAGTACCAAAAGTAGCATGAATATGATTATTGAAAGAAAAAAGGGCTAATTTTGGCTATTTTGTAAAGATTTGGTACATTTAGCCTCATTTTTTTTTAAATGGGTGTATTTAGCCCATTGAGAGTTAAATGTGCACTTGGGCGATATTTTCCATAATTGTAAAAACATTATCGTCGTTTTTGAAGAAAACTTATATATAATATATATTATATAGCGACATATCATTTTGTGTTAAAAAAGTTTATGGGTTCTAAGCGAAAAATAATAAAAGTTTGAAGATTTGGGGATTAAACATAATGTTTTGAAACAGGTTCGACCGGGTGGTTCAACCCGGTTGAACCGTTCCGAATCAAAAGCAGGTCGATTTAAAGCGAGTCAACCCGACGAGGTTGGGTCAAAGGTCAAATTAAGCAGAGGTCAACCATTCGGGTTTGAAGTATCAGGGTCAACCCAGTTTCGATATGTATTTATAGTTTCAAATTTTTACTTTTTACTTTTTGTTTTCTTTATATATAGTATAGAGAATTGCACTAGCGTTCTTGATAGCTTGAGTACGCACCATGATCTTAGGAGAAATAGTCTCGATAGAGACTGATTCACGGTTTATATCGTTTCAATGAGTCCTCTCTGAGTTCATTTCGGATGGGCATTATTGGTTAGCGAGCCGGTGGCGATCCGGTTTCGATTGAACCGTGGTCGAGTTCGATTTTCAAAACTATATGTACTATCAACTTGTTAGCTTGTATGAGCTTTGTGTGTTTTATTAACTTGTATAATGTGTATAATAACATGTACTTTTCGTTTTAGGGTGTGTAAAATAACATTAATTAGTGTGTTTAATTATTTTATATTTAAAATTATTTTGTAGCTTTGTTAATTGTATATTGTGAAAATTTTATTGTACTTTTTAGTAAGGGGTTTTTTAATTTGTCGTTTTAATTTGGTAGATATCTTTTAATTGGTTGCTTACAATGTGAATAACTTATTGTATTTTAAGTAATGGGTGTTTTAATAAGAGTATTAATTATGATCATTTCTCTCACGCTGACTCAACTTTCACTTTTCAGGTTTGGTAGTTTTTATTATATGTAGTATAGATAATGTGATGAGCAGTTTTACTTATTTATGCAATGACCTGCGTTAGTTGGTTACTTTCAAATCAATATCTATATTTTCAAACAAGATGTAATGTATTCTCTTGTAACTAGGGGTGAAAATGGTGAACCGCATTCGTGAAAAGCTTGGGATCGGATGTTCGGTAAAAGGTAGAGCAGGCGAGTTTTGCGAGTTGAAGCTCGTTTAATCGACTCGAGCCAAGCTTCCATTGAGCTTGTTTGGGCAGTGAACCTAAACGACATTATGATATTTAAAGTATTAAACATATATGCGATGGGCTGAGAGCAATGTGAGCTCGAATCGTTATAAGCTTGACCAGGTCTATATAACATACCACGAGCCTATTTAAACGAGCCGAGCCAATATAAACGAGCCTACTTAACTTTTTATGGCAAATCATATAAACGAGCCGAGCTCGAGCTTAAAGTTTAAGGCTCGAAACGAGTCGAGCTCGAGCTCGAGCCTTTTAAAACTTAAATGAGCTGAGCTCGAGCTTTGGCAGGCTCGGGCTCGGCTCGGCTCGTTTCCACCCCTACTTGTAACAGAACTATTCATGTTATAAAGAAAATAAAATCTATAGGATATAAATTATCCTTTGTTAATCTTTTGAGTAGAGAAATACTATTCGCGAAGATTGATGACGTGCATATTATGTGTGACACTTTTTACTTGACATGTGATTTTGAGTGTTGAGTCATTCATGAGCAAAGGTTACATATGTTGTTTGTTTGCTCGTGTTTGGTTTTTCGAAATGAAACATTTAAAAATTGTTTTGCAAAGTAAATTGCTTGAATATATCGGATGAAACATCCAAGTTGTCAATCCTACTTCTTTGAGTATTTTATGCATCTTTTAAACATATTAGAGCATAAGGTATGGGGTGCCATTAGTGCCAAATGCATGTTATTCTGTGCCAACCATCTCAGGAACATCGTGTCATTAAATGAGCCAAGCGTTTTGAGCCAATGTAATGGCTCGAAGCCATTACATTCTTGTGTGTTTTTCTTTTTCTTTTTTGTGTAATGTGGTGAGTGGGTGGGTATTTTTAGTGGGTATTTTGTGGGACATAATAACATGTGATTGGTGTGTTATGAGGAGGTGTTTAGTTATTAGTGTGTTATTGGGAAGTATATGATGTGGCGCTGATGTGGCATACCAATAACGTGTTAATTGTTCCTCCCATACCTTGTGCTCTTAGTTTAATATTTAGAACACAATCATCGGACAAGAAAACTCAATATGACATCATCAATGCAAGTGTAAGTTATGATCTGATGCATATTCTTTTCGTCTTGAAAAGGACGTCATTATTTTCATAACAATCGAGTGTGATTAAGTATGTAGATTCAAGATAATACATTTTGTTATATTTTGAAGTAATCTTGAAGCTAGATAAATAATGACTCCAATTTCATGACCATACTAGAAACTTGTCAATTAGATTTCATAATGATACTAATCATAATTTGAATAATGAATCGAATACACATTGAAATCTTTCTTTGACCTTACACGATCGCTCTTTTTAAAGAAAATAATTAAATATTTATGGAATGTGTTCCATTAAGTATAATACTAATTGTAAGTGTGATGTTACTAGTCATGTTAACTTACTACTTTATGATTTTCATTTATTTTGTATGTGCGAAAAACTATTTATTATAACTTATAATAAATAGTTGGTTAATTGCATTTTTGGTCCTTGTGGTATGACCAAATTGCAAGTTTGGTCCCTAAAACTTTGAAAGTGCAATGATGGTCCTCATTTGAAGTTTGATTGCACTTTTAGTCCTGGATAAAATGAAATGACTAAATACCCTTTGTCTTATTCGGAAAGACAAGGGTAATTTGTTCATTCCACCTGAATCGGGGACCAAAATGAAATAACGTTTAAAATAGGGACTATCATTGCACTTTCAAATTTTAGAGACCAAACTTGCAATTTGACCATACCGGGGACCAAAATGCAATTAACTCTAAATAGTTTTGACATTTCGCCTAGAATAGACATAATTATCCTAACTATTTTCTGAGACACACAGCTACGTGTGAAATATTATATGTTTAATGCAAACATAAGCAAAGTTTAAAAATGCATTTTCTTTTACTTAAAACTAATGTATTTGTATGATCTCTTATCTTGTTTAGACAACTCATGTCAAGCAAGATAGGAAGTTGTAATGATTTTGAGATCATGTTGAAATATTTTGAAAGTGTTAAGTATTTTGAGGTGGCATATTTTAACAATTGATCATTTGAAAAAGATAATTGTATAAAACAATGCTTACATGATTGATCAAATTAGTTTACATTTCTAAATGAGTTACTAAAGCATTACTCAGAAAAACTAGGTGCAGAACACATATCCAAGTAAAATGGTCTATTCCTATATGCGATTGCAAGAACACATATCGATTATAAGATATCCAAGGAGTCAAAACACATATCCAAGTAAAGTGATCTATTCCTATATACGATGCAAGAACAACCATGCAATCTTAATGCAAGAAATGTAGCGTAAGTCCTATTTAAGCATAATCAGAAAAACTAGTGATAGACAATCAATGTACATGGAAAATGTGTTTAGATATCTAAGTCGCTCAATTAAAAAGAGCAATGATCTCTTAATAATATCTTAAAAAAAAATTAAAACACAAGGAAAAACACATAATCATTTAGCATAAGGCACATAAGAGTATTCGTTATCGTTTGTGCATTAGATAGAACAATGTATACTTAGCTTGGTTTTATTTAAAAAAAATAGTTTCTTCCCCATTTCAAAAAAAAGTTTAAGATCAACATTTTGAAAAGATAATTACATTATTTTTTAAAGATTCATCGACCAGAAATCCCTGGCTCAAAAGAAAAAGTAAAATACAAGTTTTATGTTAAAAAGAAACATAAGGTTTGACCATTATGGGTATGTTTGGTGCATAAATTTTGGTCTTGAGACTGAGGCTTGGGTTTGGGTTGGGGGCTAGGGCTTTTATTATAAGTCGAGTTAAAATTTGTATTTTGTAGACTTATTTGGCAAATGGGTTGGAAATTTGGGGCTTATTATTACAAAATTACTAAAATGATATAATTAAATGAGTTTTATGGTATATGTTAGATATTTTTGTGGGTAAATATGTAATTTATGGTTCATAAGCCCGAGCTAAAGTTTTAGCCTATTTATAGGGCTAAAGTTTTAAGCCCACTGGGGCTTATGATTTCATAAACCCGCATGACAAGCGAGACTTATTTTAAATGGCTAATTTTAGAAGCCCCATATAACCTCAAAAGCCCTCCCAAACACACCTTATGTAATATTTTTAATTAAGTTTTGAATTGAGATTTGAAATATTTTAAAATCAAAGTAGACTCGATTACTTTTAAAATGGCGAGTGGTGTGACTCTTTAAAACTTACGGTGGATTTTATATGAATTTTCAAAATTGACCACTGTTAGGTGAAAGTTCCAAAAATACGGACGAGTCCCATAAATATTTAAGGGGCCGTCCCCTATTAGGACGTCCTCGATTACTCCGAAAAAAAAAAAAAAAAAAATGTTTTTTCATATATTAATTAGGTTGGTGACTTACGGACTTAAAGAACTTGTTTACGCATATAAAACACGTGTTTTAGGCGTCATTACTTCTTAAGACTTGGAAAGAAAATATCGACACTTCCAAACTCTTATGAGAAGATATACCTTCAAGCTAGTATACAAGGTGTATTTAATCAACAAAAGTAGTCTGAAATCAAGAAACAAAACATTCTAATCTTGACAAAGCAACAAACATACTTTTCATATTTAATCCTTCTTAATGAGAAATTTGATACATGGATCGTACTCTATTTTAAAAATCATTTGTTTTAAAAACTAGAGCAACCTGGCTCTTATACCAATTGTAGAAACATAAGGGGAGGGGGGGTGAAGACGTAACCATTTAAAATCTAAAATCTTTTGTATCAAATTTTCGATCAAGCGTAGCTAAATATGAATAGTGGTTTTGACGATTGTAACAACTATACATATCATAGATTATGTCATAAACATAATTCCAAATATCTTTACCAAACCAAGACACACATATTGATAACACAATATAAACAACAAATCACGCATACATAAACACAACACAAACATAATAATAAGCAATAAAAGCGAATATAAGCGTAAAGCAAAAAGGTGAAGAAAGCGCAAAACATACGATGATTTATAGTGGTTGGGTCACGAGGATCCTCTTAGCCGTACTCTTATTGCTCGAGTACCCGACTCGGGGAGTTACTTCACTAATCAACAAGCTCCCTTAGTGGAAAAACCACACAATGTTGCTTGCGATTTCGACACTAAGTTAAATGTCGAGTTCTAATCTTAGTTAGAACCAATCTACACAACACTACACACAATACTTCACGGACTTACACACCGTCCGAATCTACACTTACACAACTATCCTCGACTTACACACAAGTAGGATCTACCAATATGCAATAACAAAGATTGAGTGAGATTAGATAAAGAAGAGAATCGTAACAATGGATACGAGTGTGATGCCTATTCTACAACACTTCATTTCTTGGCGAATACGAGCGTTCTTCTATTTGGACTTTGATGGAAGAAAGAGTGTGATCACTTATAAACAAATATATAATCAAAGAAGGTAAGAGAAGAGAGTGGGAGATAAGAGAAAGTTTTGTGCCAAAGAGGGTTAAAAATTCTGGTGAAAATAGTATAGTATTTATAGCCTTTGAGGAGGCGAAGGCGGTCACTTAACGTGGGACGGTCGCTTTATATATGGGACCGTCACCGATTTAAGGGGCCGTCCTTGGGCGCTCAATTTTATCCTTTTGTGGTGAAATTTTTATCTAGTGTGGGTCTTATCTTTGGGTAGGGAAAAATAGTTGTTTGGTGATTTGAAATTCAAATTTATTTTTCTTATTAAAATATTTTTTTATAATACAAAATAATTTCTATAATTTATTTTTGTAAAGGTTTTCTCACATTTATGAAATGTCGGTTAAGGACAAAAATGATTCTTTTGATCATTAACAAGTTTGTTATATTGTTTGTACATACCTAAGTGATTCTTCTTGAGGCACGTCGAGATGTTGATGCGTGCATGCATTGATAATTTGTGTTCACGAGTAACTTGTCGCCTTTCGTTATATATACTGAGTTATATGTTTGTCCTCATTAAAATACAAATGGACGTTATAGATTAAATGTCACAACGTTTGCACTAACAATATACTTTCATAAAAGGCTGTATTTTAACCATTTTTTTTTTGTCTATTTTGGTGCGCTCGTGCCATCTTTTGTGCACTAAACATTTAAAACGGTAAAATGACCAACAAATGAGCACCATATTTAATTTATAAATGAATGAGGAAATGACACGTCATTTTTGGTGCGCAAGGGGCATATTTAGCGCACCAAACATTAAAAAAGCTAGGATCTTTATTTTTTGATTTTTTAGCACCGCATTTAATTTATAAATGAATTAGGAGACGACACGTCATTTTTTGTGCTCAAGGGGCATATTTAGCGCACCAAACATTAAAAAGGCTAAAATAATTATTTCTTGAGCACCACATTTAATTTATAAACGAATGAGGAGATAACACATCATTGTGCAAAGGACGTATTTAGCGCACCAAATGCGTTATTCAAACATATTTTCAAGCTCCTCAGAAGATAGATTCCTTATCCTAAAGATAGATTTATTTTTACAAATTATGAAAAGTATGTTGTTATTCATAAAATTTTGTAACAAATAGCAAATTCAATATGAGTTCTTCAAGGGGAAAAGTTTAGTATGAAAACTAGTGCACCACACTTGAAAATGACAGATAATTTTCGGTTTTATTTTCTTTGGGTCTTTTCGGGTATTTTTTTTGTTAAGGATTTATTTTGAATTGCAAGTATGATTTTTGTTGAGGATTAAAAATTTGTTGGATTATTAATGAAGAAAGTTAAGTGATTATGAGAAAGTAAAAATGAAAGATGATGAAAAATGAAGGTGAAGACTATTGGAAGAAGATGAGTGTTGATCGTTATTAATGGGGTCAATTCGATGGTAGTTGAATTTTTAAACTCATTAATAGCCTCATTAATATTTGGTGCACAAGCACCGGGTATATTGCACATCATTTTGATTTTTGTGCTATGGGATATACGTGTAAGCTTGTGGTCGAGTTAAAAATAATCAGGTGCACAAGCACTAATTTTGGCGCACCATATTAGCTTCCATGGTAAAAGGTAATATTTTGGGTAGAAATTGGTAAGCTAGTAGTATTGTTTAACATTGTATATTTTATGAGTTTAGTAGATACTTAGTGTTATTGCATTATTGGGCTTGTATATGGATCTTGGGCTATGGGCTGTTCTAATGTAAATTAAAAAGAAAAGAAAACACAAGACATCTCATTTCCTCCTTTCAAATACAATAGATATTTGATCGGTGATAAAACAAATAATGTAGAACGTTTAGTTTGATGTTTCGAAGGAGGTTAATTAAGAATAAATTAGTTTTGTGTTGCATGTTTAATGTCAACTAATTTATAGCTAATGTTCATTTTAGGTTATTTGTATAACTATGAAACTGCGTATTATTACAACCAATCAATCACGTCAAAATCAGGCGTAGGTGTGGGGAAGATATAATATAGAAAAATCATACACATAGCTAAGGAATGATCATGTGACTGTTTTGTGTCATTTTGTCATTGCATAAAGGATTGGATTGGTGTTTTGGTAATCTTTTAACTGTTGTGCTTTTTAGTTTGTAGCCACATAAGAATTTTTGTTTGTGTTGTTGTTCATGTACCATGACGTTTATATTCTTATGTACTTACAATGTACAATTTCTGATAAGATACATCTGTTTCTTAAGATGTTTTGCATGACCTATGCTACATTTCTAGAAATGCCATAAGATTTTATGGCTACAAATATACACACAAAGGGTTGAAAGTGTGACTAACATGAGATAAATTTGTGAAGGGTGCCATAAATGTGACTAATTTCTTGTGGGTGTGGTAATAATAACATGATTTTGGTTATGTATATATAGTGGTTGCTTGATGTTCACTGTTGTTTAGCTAAAAAAAATGTTCACTGTTGAGATTATGGATTCTTTGGATTTATTTGGATTCTTTAATTAGTACTAGAAGAGGACAACTTGTGATATCTTCTGAAATTTGCAACGAGGAAGATGCTTGGATCAGAGATCAAAAGTGACACCAAACATAGTAAGAAAAGCACATGAAATTGTTCTGATTTGTCCTTGTTGTACACAGTGCCATAAGCGAACCGAATCAATCTGACGAAACTTTGTTTATGTTCTTTCATTTAACTTTAGCTGAAATTAATGAGTGTACCACGAACACTTATTTGTTCGGAGTCCGTTCATTAAGTAAATAGGGTTGTTCAGTATTGGTTATGCTTGTTTGTTAAAAGATAACGAGCGAGCATAAATAAAACGGAAAAAACCAAACAAAAAATAATACAAAACCAACATAATATAGTGTTTATGTGGTGTTCATTTGTTTAAGATAATAATTTGGAAAAGTATATAATAAAAAGATATCATATAAAAACATAAACAAACAAATGAATATTGTATAAGTGAACATTAACGAACGTATAATTGAATGTACACGAACATAAATGAACGAACGAGACTTTTGTTTATATTCGTTCATTAACTAAACGAACATAAATTATTATTTATGTTCATTCATAATAGATAAGTGAACTTGGGATTTTATCGGGTTCTATAAAGATAATAATAATAATAATAATAATAATAGTTAGGGGTTTCACTCGGGTCTCTCAATAATCTGAATAATAATAATAATAATAATAATAATAATAATAATAATAATAATAATAATAATAATAATAATAATAATAATAATAATAATAATAATAATAATAATAATAATAATAATAATAATAATAATAATAATAATAATAATAATAATAATAATAATAATAATAATAATAATAATAATAATAATAATAATAATAATAATAATAATAATAATAATAATAATAATAATAATAATAATAATAATAATAATAATAATAATAATAATAATAAATAATAATAATAATAATAATAATAATAATAATAATAATAATAATAATAATAATAATAATAATAATAATAATAATAATAATAATAATAATAATAATAATAATAATAATAATAATAATAATAATAATAATAATAATAATAATAATAATAATAATAATAATAATAATAATAATAATAATAATAATAATAATAATAATAATAATAATAATAATAATAATAATAATAATAATAATAATAATAATAATAATAATAATAATAATAATAATAATAATAATAATAATAATAATAATAATAATAATAATAATAATAATAATAATAATAATAATAATAATAATAATAATAATAATAATAATAATAATAATAATAATAATAATAATAATAATAATAATAATAATAATAATAATAATAATAATAATAATAATAATAATAATAATAATAATAATAATAATAATAATAATAATAATAATAATAATAATAATAATAATAATAATAATAATAATAATAATAATAATAATAATAATAATAATAATAATAATAATAATAATAATAATAATAATAATAATAATAATAATAATAATAATAATAATAATAATAATAATAATAATAATAATAATAATAATAATAATAATAATAATAATAATAATAATAATAATAATAATAATAATAATAATAATAATAATAATAATAATAATAATAATAATAATAATAATAATAATAATAATAATAATAATAATAATAATAATAATAATAATAATAATAATAATAATAATAATAATAATAATAATAATAATAATAATAATAATAATAATAATAATAATAATAATAATAATAATAATAATAATAATAATAATAATAATAATAATAATAATAATAATAATAATAATAATAATAATAATAATAATAATAATAATAATAATAATAATAATAATAATAATAATAATAATAATAATAATAATAATAATAATAATAATAATAATAATAATAATAATAATAATAATAATAATAATAATAATAATAATAATAATAATAATAATAATAATAATAATAATAATAATAATAATAATAATAATAATAATAATAATAATAATAATAATAATAATAATAATAATAATAATAATAATAATAATAATAATAATAATAATAATAATAATAATAATAATAATAATAATAATAATAATAATAATAATAATAATAATAATAATAATAATAATAATAATAATAATAATAATAATAATAATAATAATAATAATAATAATAATAATAATAATAATAATAATAATAATAATAATAATAATAATAATAATAATAATAATAATAATAATAATAATAATAATAATAATAATAATAATAATAATAATAATAATAATAATAATAATAATAATAATAATAATAATAATAATAATAATAATAATAATAATAATAATAATAATAATAATAATAATAATAATAATAATAATAATAATAATAATAATAATAATAATAATAATAATAATAATAATAATAATAATAATAATAATAATAATAATAATAATAATAATAATAATAATAATAATAATAATAATAATAATAATAATAATAATAATAATAATAATAATAATAATAATAATAATAATAATAATAATAATAATAATAATAATAATAATAATAATAATAATAATAATAATAATAATAATAATAATAATAATAATAATAATAATAATAATAATAATAATAATAATAATAATAATAATAATAATAATAATAATAATAATAATAATAATAATAATAATAATAATAATAATAATAATAATAATAATAATAATAATAATAATAATAATAATAATAATAATAATAATAATAATAATAATAATAATAATAATAATAATAATAATAATAATAATAATAATAATAATAATAATAATAATAATAATAATAATAATAATAATAATAATAATAATAATAATAATAATAATAATAATAATAATAATAATAATAATAATAATAATAATAATAATAATAATAATAATAATAATAATAATAATAATAATAATAATAATAATAATAATAATAATAATAATAATAATAATAATAATAATAATAATAATAATAATAATAATAATAATAATAATAATAATAATAATAATAATAATAATAATAATAATAATAATAATAATAATAATAATAATAATAATAATAATAATAATAATAATAATAATAATAATAATAATAATAATAATAATAATAATAATAATAATAATAATAATAATAATAATAATAATAATAATAATAATAATAATAATAATAATAATAATAATAATAATAATAATAATAATAATAATAATAATAATAATAATAATAATAATAATAATAATAATAATAATAATAATAATAATAATAATAATAATAATAATAATAATAATAATAATAATAATAATAATAATAATAATAATAATAATAATAATAATAATAATAATAATAATAATAATAATAATAATAATAATAATAATAATAATAATAATAATAATAATAATAATAATAATAATAATAATAATAATAATAATAATAATAATAATAATAATAATAATAATAATAATAATAATAATAATAATAATAATAATAATAATAATAATAATAATAATAATAATAATAATAATAATAATAATAATAATAATAATAATAATAATAATAATAATAATAATAATAATAATAATAATAATAATAATAATAATAATAATAATAATAATAATAATAATAATAATAATAATAATAATAATAATAATAATAATAATAATAATAATAATAATAATAATAATAATAATAATAATAATAATAATAATAATAATAATAATAATAATAATAATAATAATAATAATAATAATAATAATAATAATAATAATAATAATAATAATAATAATAATAATAATAATAATAATAATAATAATAATAATAATAATAATAATAATAATAATAATAATAATAATAATAATAATAATAATAATAATAATAATAATAATAATAATAATAATAATAATAATAATAATAATAATAATAATAATAATAATAATAATAATAATAATAATAATAATAATAATAATAATAATAATAATAATAATAATAATAATAATAATAATAATAATAATAATAATAATAATAATAATAATAATAATAATAATAATAATAATAATAATAATAATAATAATAATAATAATAATAATAATAATAATAATAATAATAATAATAATAATAATAATAATAATAATAATAATAATAATAATAATAATAATAATAATAATAATAATAATAATAATAATAATAATAATAATAATAATAATAATAATAATAATAATAATAATAATAATAATAATAATAATAATAATAATAATAATAATAATAATAATAATAATAATAATAATAATAATAATAATAATAATAATAATAAAGAAGAAAGAAGAAGAAGAAGAAGAAGAAGAAGAAGAAGAGAAGAAGAAGAAGAAGAAGAAGAAAGAAGAAGAAGAAGAAGAAGAAGAAGAAGTGAACATACGATTTTTTTTTGTGAGCGATTCATGAGCAGTTCACTTGTGTTTGGTTCATCTACATCCCTAATTATACATGTTAAAAGCGTTTGAAATGTTATGTTCCATTTTTTTTTTAGCGGTAGAAATAAAATTAAAAGCATACCTGCCAAAGGCGCTAGCGACTAAAAAGCGACAAATAGTTCTAGACAACAACACGCGAAAAATCTAGACACGATCCAAGGCATTAGCTGCGAGGGATAACAAAGGTGGAAAAAACTGCGTGCAATTCGACAAGCGAGACGAGAAAAACCCCAACCAACAATGGCCGAGCCACCGGTTTTACACTTGTGTTGTTTTGATGTAATCCCAACCATGCCTTGGAGATCCTACAATCTTTAATATACTCTGTACCACATGTACATGCAAAGCAGGAAAAAACATACATCTTGGCCTTGATGACTAATACTCATCCAGCGCATAATGCACTCCATGCAACCACGGAACCATCATCACGCCTAAAATACCATGAGCCTTTCATGGATGCGGAATTCCACCATAGCGAGACAAAGAAGGCGCAAACATCACCAACTCATCTATGAATAGGATTCAACGACACTTTTCCCAAGTATAGCTATATACTTCCTATCGCGACTTGAGATCCAAAGAAAAGAGAGGGAAATAATCGAATTAAAAATGTTAATGAGATTATCGTGGTTACCGTTATGAATCACATTATTTCTCTCCTTCCACACGTGCCACCACCCAATATATATGATCGCTTCCATAATCTTCCTCGAATATGACGTACAATTAAGTTGCTTACACCAATCAATCATGTTAATAACCTCCATCTCAGGGATACATAATTGTAGCCAATTGTTGATCTTCACCATAAGCTCCTTTGCTAACTCACAGTTGACAAACAAATGAGAAATATCATCAATGCCATGCTTACAAAGATTACACCGATACGAGTTGACGTCAACCCCGCGACCAAACAAGTTCACCTTAGTAGGGATACCATTACACATTAGTCTCCATACGAAAATGTTCACCTTTTTGGCACCCACTTATTCCAAGTATTACGCTTTGTCCTCGTGTTGAAGGCATTTTGATCAATACATTTCGTATTTGGTGCTGAACAAAAATTTGCTTTACCATTCATCAATCCAATCCATTTGTCCGCTTCACTCGATATAGATCTTGGAAGCATATTCAACAAATTATGCATTTGATCGAAGTTCCATTCTGCATCTAATCTCACGGCGCTTGAAACCAAACCCAATCGAGAATCCATCCATCTATCACGCATTGTTACATCCTTGTCAACCTCGAGAGCGAATAGTGCGGGATCCTAGCATCAAAGATTGATTACACACCACGGTGATCTTTCGAACCTCGGTGTACCTACCATCTCCTACCTTTCTAGTGATAACATCATCGAATCAAATTGTCTTGATGGATTTGTCTAGCCTCGTCGAAATGATCTTCCATAAGCCCAGTTTTTTGGCATATTAAAAAACAATTTGTCCCATGGATGTCCGAAATAACCTTCACCCAAATACTATCGCTATTATTTAATCCACGCCATCTCCATTTGTAAAGTAGCGCATTTATTCATAGCAAGATCAAGGATACCTATCCCAATTCCGCCTCTTTCTTTACTCGCTAACACCGAGTCCCACTTTACCCGAATGCATTTTCTTTTGTCTAATGAGTCACCCGGAAAAGAAGACCTTAACGATTCAAGTTTCTTGCCAACCACTTTAGGCATACGAAAAATGGAAAGAAAGTAATTTCCAGAGCGCCAAGCACCAAGAGATTAAGGAAGATCTTCCACCTATCGACATGAGGCTCGCTTTCCATCCAGAGAGCGTTTTTGAAACTTAGCAATAATAGGCTCCCGGTATTGAGAGCCGCAGACATAGCTCAATTGGGATTCCAAGATACTTAAATGGGAGGTTTTCCTCTTTACATCCAAATAAATTCGCCACCAGCGTTACTCTTCCTTGAACCCCACGCCAATAATTGATGATTTATCAAAATTAATTTTGAGACCCGATATACTATAGAAAAGCGCTAAGGCATTTGAGATGTTCATCAAATTATTCTCGGACCATTACCAACAATCATCACATCATCCGCCACAATAAATCACGAAATAGAAACCCGATTAATCTTAGCACCCTCAAATGCAGACCGTTTGAGTTAGATTCTCCATAGCGAAATGCAATCCCTCCATAGCAATAATAAACAAGAAAGGAGCCATCGGATCTCCTTGTATGAAACCATTGAATATTGAACTCTTGATGGATTGCCATTAATTAGACAGGCAGCTTTGCCGACGCAGAGGCAAGCTTTGATCCAATTCTATCCATATAACATCGAAACCCATGGCACCCATGATAGTAGAAAAGAAAATCCTATGAAAGTAGGTCATATGCTTTGGCAAAGTCAATTTTGAATAGCATCATCTTTTTCTTCTTAACTTTATACGATCTATCACACCATTTAACATAACGACCCATCCGTAATTTGCTACCGCCGACTAAAAGCGGTTTGTTCATTACTAACCACCGAGTTAATCACCCGAGCAAGGCGATTAGCGAAAGCAACTGCTAATAATTTTGTATTGAATACCAATTAGGCTAATAGGCCTAAAATCGAGACGAGTAACCAAGGGTTTCTCACGCTTAGGAATAAGAGTGATAAGCGAAGAATTACAACCAATCGGAATATTGGCATTCATGTGAAGTCACGAACCATGTTATAAATATCGTCTTTCATTACGTCCCAATACTTTTTACCAATGCAAACGAGAAACCATCGGACCCGGTGCTTTGTCACCACCACAATTCCACAGTGCTTTTTAACTTCATCCAACGAAAAAGAGCAGCTAAGGCCTCAACCTCATTTGCTGAGCATGGTCTTAATATTTGAGTTGACAAAACCAAACGGGCCTCCAATTTAAAGGTTTGAAATTTGTTGGCAAAATACCCGAGAAAACAATTCTTAATTTCGTTTGGGTCTTCGACCATCTCCCATTGTGTTTGATTCCTTTGATATTCCTGATACGCTTCTTCGCCTATAATAACTTGAATGAAAATATTTGGAATTTTCATCTCCTTCCACCGCCCATTTAATTTTGCTTTTTGCTTCAAATCCAGTGCATTAGCGTGCATTATCTCTGCTGCAACTCCATCACTAGCTCTTTCGCTTTGTCACCTAATCCAGAACTCTCGGACCACCATTGTTCATCAAGTGGTCAATGTCCCAATGTCTCTGGTGATATGCTCATTATTTACGCTTTGAAGCCTCTTTTCTCCACTTTTTATCTCAATTTTAGCTCCTTGAGTTTGTGTTTGACAGAAAAATAAAAGCATTCCCGTCTGCGATACTCTCGCTTTTTACAAGCAATTCTTCATGACCTCTTCAAAACCGTCTCATCTCGCAACCATGAATTAAAAACTTGAAAGGAATGGGCCAAGTCCACATTTTGTTTACAAAGTTAAGAGGACGGTGATCGGATATAACATGGTCCAAAGCTTCCATAACTAAATCGGATTAACGCATCCAAGAACTCTTGGTTTACAAAAACCTATCAAGGCTGACTGGCTGAGCCCATCAGTGAGATACCGAGTAAACTTGTGTCTACCATAGCAACATCAATCAACTTACCCGTGCTCAATGAAATCATTAAAGTTTTTAGCATTACTATAAGAAAATCCCATTACCCATTCTATCGTCCTTGATCTGAACCGCATTGAAATCCTCGCAATAAGATACCTACCCACTGCCATTCATGAAATCCAAAATTTTATTCCTGAAATCAATTTTTCTGATTGACTTGAGGTGCATATATATTAGCCATATAGCATTCAAAATTTTCAGCAACCCACACACCTTTCACCACAATGAAATTATCAAACACAAAGCAATCATTCTTACTAAAACAATTCGGGTCCCAAATCGACAACAACCCATTTGGTTTACAAATGAGTCTAGGATTTTGATTTAGGATTTGAATTTAAATTACATTTGAATAATTATAACTAATGTAAATATTAAATGATGTGGTAGAAACAAGTTGGGCTCCACAGTGTTTTGTCAAAACCCACCAAATTAGTATGAATTGAAATAGTGATTGCCTAAAATAGGGTGAGCACGATCCGTTTGATGCTGAGTTTAACAAAACCGAATCGTAACCGTATTTGAGGTTTTATAAAAATAAAAAGCCGAACCGCACCATATTTTTCGGTTTTGGTTTTTAGGTTTTATGGGTTTTAACCGCCTTTGCACCATCATTTATAACTTATATAATTAATGTGTTTTTACGGTTTTGTTGTACAATGTTATTTTTTCTGGTTATAACAATGCATATATTTAATGTAAACACACACATCACTATAACTTATAAGAATATTAATGATAATATGCACTAGAAGCCTTATAACACACAATTAATAATCAATGTACCGTTTCGGTTTAAATAATCAATCATGCTGTGCGGTGGCGGGTTTTGTGGTTGATTATGAGTAAAACAGCAAGCACCGCATTATGCTGCTTTTTTTTTTTTTTTTTTTTTTTTTAATCTGATCCACCGATTTTGCCATGGTGTGGTTTTGTGGTTTATGACACGATCCGCTAACCCATAGTCGTGAAGGTTATAGATTAGATACATTTTCTCAACCAAACAACATTTATTACCATGATGCCCGAATCAAGGCCACACCTAACAAGTAAAGGCACCTCAGGTTTGAACACAACGGCGACTTGAGACAACCCCGCCATATCACCTTCTCTCTCCGTGACGACAGGGACGATCAAGTTGTCACAACAATAATCAAATATATTAGAAAGGTCGAGATGTATTAAAAGGGGGTTTGCTTTGTTTTGTGTGTATAAACACTAAGGTCGTTTAAAAGCGCATTGAGTTTTGTGTTTTGTCACTAGCGACCAATCACGACCATCTAGCCACTGGCCAGAGCCATTTGGGTTGGGGGGAATGGGAGGTGCTCGGCCCCCTAGCTAAAGCCTTGCCTTACCTTGTAGCTTGGAATAAGTTAGGTGTTATATTGAAATATAAGAAAAAACATGAGGTAAATAGATCACGAAAATGGAAAATGAAATATGATGAAGAAGATATAGAAGAAGATGAATTGATGGAAAGAAAGAATATAAAAGATTAAAAAAAATACATATATTAAAATATAAATATCTTGGTTCTACTTGGTGTAGTTATTTTTACTATTTGGTTGGGTTCTTTTTTTTTTTTTTTTTTTTTTTTTTTAGGTTGTTTCTTTTGCAATATATTGGCTTAAAAATTTAAAACAAAAACGGTATGTTACTCTTAGGAAAAAAATTGATGCCCCACAATATAAATTCACAACTTCGTCCTGTCTAAACCATAATGGCTGCGACCGAAGGCATTGCTGGGTTGACCATTACGACCACCATTCGTTCATCCTTGGAACATTATATTACAAGGGAAGTGATGCGCAATTTATTGCATTACGACAAGGATTGGATTCAAGAAAATCGGCCAAGAACTAGAAGGTGCGCCAAAGAGTTAGCAGTTGATTTTCATCAGGTCAACAGACGGTTTGGGTCAAAAAAACCGGTTGGGCGGTTAACTGATTCGATTTCGAACCAGTGTGTGGTTGGAAAAACCCAACCGGTCAAACGGTTTGGGCTCGATTTGGAACCGGTCTAGACGGTTAACGGTTTGCGGCGGTAGTCTTTTTTTTTTTTTTTTTTTTTTTTTTTTTTGTTTTCGTCGTCGTTTGTAATTGTTTTCTTGTTTCGTGTATTAATAAACTAGAACTTTTATTTAATAAACGGAGAATACATGATACATCACACATTACATATAAACTTAAAACACAACCTAATAACTTAAACATAAATCATCGATAACTTGATAAGATACTCAACGTCAACTCGAGATCTCGAATCGGGGCATCAATTACGGTGCTTGGCGGCAATACGTAATGTGAACCCTCAACGACCAGCGGAAGTGGGTTTGAATAAACATAAACAATACCTACATTGGCCATTAAACGCCATTCGACATTTCGGCGTGGTTGTAGTAAGCCCGAACCTATGGGATTACTGTATGCCTGATCTCTGGAAAATAACGAACAATAACCTGATTGGCGGGGAAATTGGCGGAGAGGTGCGGATCACCATTAATGAAATGCTTGGATTTTTTATTTTTAGAGTGTAATTTAAATTGTATAAAAGTTGCAAAAATAAAAAACACAATATATTTATTTATACTATTCTTACAATGGCAAACTTGTAAATATTAAAAAGATTCAAATTTTGAAAGTTTACCCGCCTTCACCGCTGAAAAAATACAAAATTTTAAATTTTAAAATTTGAATATTGGACAGTTTGTAGGTTCTTAACCTGTTAAGGTTTCATTTCAAATTTTGAATTTTTAAAATTGCCGCTAGAATTCAAATTCAAATTTTCAAAAGTTTGAACGGTTTGTAACCGGTTAACAGTTCATTTTAAAAACATTTGCCGCCTCGTTCAAAATTCAAAATTTTAAAATATATAACGGTTTGAACCGGTTTATGTAGAGTTAACAGTTTTGTTTATTTTTTTTTCGTTTTCAACATTATTCAAACTTACCTGAATAAACTTCAACTTTTATTTATAACGTCGAAATACATAAAGCGAAAGGAAATACATAAACTTAAAATACATCAAAGAAAATACATAAACTTAAAACATAATACGTAAGCATAAAAGTCCTAATAGTCGTCATCGGATCCCCAGCTTGGCGGTGCATCTTGTCTTAGTTCTTCATCGGAAGCATCTCGATTTCACCCGCATGCCTCTTCCGTAGACCTCCCGCGCAAGTCTGCGGCATTTTCAAGATCGGTCTTATCTTGCACTTTCGCCCATTGCGTCAAGTGATCTTTCAAACCCATACACATCTCCAAAGAAGCCGGTGTGAGTCTGTTTCTGATTAGATAAAACCCTTCCACTTGTTGAAAAGCGGTTCGAGGAAAGCTACGTAAGCTTGTACACTTAGTACATCCACGAGCCATTCGGGATAGAGCGGAAACATTGTTTCCTTTACCAAAACGCCAACACATCAAAGTTTTCAACATTGGTAGGAATATGTGAGATAAAATCGGTTGTGATATATCTTTCATATTCATTGCATTCGCTAAACAATCATTTCTTATCCGTTTATTGGGATGATCTTTGTCTTTATGCAAAGCAAGTGTCGGATTCCTACAAGCCCTTGATGATGAAGAAGACTCAAATCACGATGGGAGGTGGGTTGCCGTATTTTCAAAATAATATTACCATGAAACTTTTAAAAGAATGGCCAAATGACTCTTTTGCATCATTAGCATAGTTCGGGTTTGACGAAACAACCCAAATCAATCATGATCGAGTCAATAAGAACCTCGCCCGTTTACATTATAACATGGATTTAATCGTCGTACGCTGATTAATGCGGTGGCAAAGTTTCAAAATATTTCAACACTTTTCTTTCATCCAGGAAACCATGCCTACTCCCTCAGTCTAAAATTATTGTCCGTATTGACTTTTTAGTCTTTCTTCTTCAACTTTGACCATAATTATTTTTTTGTTTGTGTTATATAATACTTGATGAAAAATATATGAATATATTAGGTTTTAAATGTATTTTCATTTTGTATAATTTTCATCAAGTATTATATAACATAAATATATTAATGGTCAAGTTGAAACAAACAGGGTGGTCATCGAAGGGACAATAAAATTGGCGACGGTAGTATAAACACCACCATTAAATTAAATCGGCGATTTGTGAAGACATCAAGAATAGTCGCTCGAGTACCAAATGGCAGTTGGATAATAAACCCCGACAATTTTTGTTCGTTGTAAAAAACTTCAGTAGTGGGTTATTTTTTCAATAGTATCCCAATTATCTTGACTAAATGGAGCACACCTACCCTCAGAACAATTTCTCATCATGAAAATATTGCAAGGTCACTTTTGTCTTAAACCACTTATGAACATAAGATAAGTGGAGTTCCATCGTGTTACAATATCCGACAAGGTTGTAACCAATGTTTCCCATGAGTTTCACACATCCGAATGTATGCATTATATCTTTTATTACCCTTTTTAAAACATCGACTAACATTCTTTTAAAATCTTCTTTCACTTCACTCAAATCTGGATCTTTTAATCCATTTTGCCTGACAAGTTAATGATGTAGCAACACGCCGATTATGAAAAAATTCGCCATTACAAGGTGGCTCATATTCCATTTTTAGTCGACCCATTGCATTTGTGTTTGTTACTAGCATTACCCAGCGTTATTGAAAAAATTTCAGTCAAGTTAAACTTATGAAACACTTTTCTCAACAAATTGTATAAAGCTTCTCCTGTGAGGAACCTGGAAGTTTTCAAATGTTACGACTAGCTTCATCATTTGCCAACTTCGGGATCAACCCAATGTGCTTGTAACACAAAGGTACGAAAATGGCAAATTATGAGGAAGCCCCGAACATCGGTTGTTAAATTAACACAAGCATCCATATTTAAAAATTATTTTTAAATCTTGCTTAGCCGTTTCCACATTTTCATAAGATCGCGTTTAAGTCATCACGACTTACATGATGGTAACTGCGGTTGCATATAATTACGGTACACCTCGGTCGTCATTTCTCGTTGTCATAGTGGTTGAACGGCAAACCACGCGTTGAATCACCAAACCGGCGGATTTTCACGGAGTAAATCATGATGGTATGCAAAAATAGTCCGTCTCGAGCCATGGAAGATTGACCCATTTCCCGGAACCGTTGAGTGCCTTGCAATGCTTTTGCGATGTGAGCCCTCAACGTCGAGTTGGAACAGCTAGACAATATACTCGAAGCAATATTTGCATTGAGCCTTTTCTTACCTTCCACATTAGGGCGTAGTTGAAGTGTTCCATGGATCTTTACGGTCGCACGGTAAAACTTTCGAGCCGTCATTTGCCTTGTTGAACACCGCTTCGGTGTTGGTGGTGTTGTTGGTGTTTGAACTTTCCATTAGTGTTTAGTGAAATACTTTCGGTTTGATTTTTGGGTGTTTTTGATTGCTTGAAAGTGGTAATTAACAATCATAACACATCTATTTATACTAACATTTGTATGGCAAAATCGTAATTTTTAACAACTTTAATAAAATCCCCACCCATTAGC
The DNA here is from genome assembly GCA_022545495.1 of Chrysanthemum lavandulifolium. Taxonomy (NCBI): domain Eukaryota; kingdom Viridiplantae; phylum Streptophyta; class Magnoliopsida; order Asterales; family Asteraceae; genus Chrysanthemum; species Chrysanthemum lavandulifolium. The sequence goes on from CM040239.1 coordinate 144,959,746, forward strand.
GCTCCTTCGCCCTCTTTTAAAAATTCAAATTCAAATTTCAAAATTCAAAAAAACCAAAACCCGGTTAACCGAACCGGTTTGATGTTCTTTTAAAACGGTCTTCAAGCCGTCGATTTCTCAAGCGAGCCGGTTCAAACCATGCCGGTTAGGATATAAACCGACGGTTTTGTCAAAACCGGTTTGACCGGTTGATTTTTCAGTTTGACGGTCTGGTTTGGTTAACGATTTTTTGTGCACCTCTAGCAAGAACTAAGTTACAAGTGTAGAATCATATAAAATGTCCTTAAGTTACAAGTGTAGAATCACATTAAAATGTCTTTTTATAAAACACTTTTCCACGATTTATGGATGGACTGTGATTTCCGTACTCTTTACCTTTTGGTAACCAAGACATGTTCTACTTAACAAAACACATGTTATTCCACAAGTTTTATGTTAAGATGCTTGATTACTGAAGGACAATAAATAGAATATTCTTTGTTGTGATTTCTATTTGTGTGTTTGTTTATTTATTTAGCAGAAAATAATCATTTCTTTTTAACCATTGAAGACTACAAGATCTAGTTTTGTATGAGCATGTTGTCTACACCATATGACAACTCAGTGTTGATTGAACATAACATGGCATCTGAACAACATTAAACTATTTTCTGGAATGAAAATGATATGGTCTTCAAATGTGTTCATTAATCAAAATACTACTAGTTTGATTCACATGAAAAGAATTGTCACTTTACAGTTGTTTAAAACACTATAGAATAAAAAGCAACATAAAAAAATTTGAAATGTTACAAAAAAATTAACTAACACTTATATCTTATATTAACTAATATAAAAAGAAATTTGACAGAAAACTTTTATGAAGAACAAGAGTATAATTTATGCTTAAAGAAAACATAAAACAAATTAAAAGTTAGCGTCTTTGTTTCGAAAATCAGGGGTCACTTTTAAGAGATTAGTTATAAATTATTTAATATTTAATGTTTCTCCAAACTTTATAATATGTTTTAAGCCAAAATTTGTTTGTTAATTAGTAAGTTAGCCTATAAATAATAAATATAAACCATGTGACAAGCTAGTTTGTTTCATTGCATGTTCTTCTAGTAAATTGTACCATTCAGAGTGTATTTTCTCTGCTTATAAAATGTTCAAATCTACGTAGTATATTTTTTGGCAAATGTTTTTAAAAATATCATATTTATAATCATTTCTTTTGTGGGTGATGAACAAATTTTTTGGAACTTGTGGGTCTTTTCTAAAATTCAAATCTTTTTAGAGTATATGTAACATTTTTACTTTCGTAAAAAAATTCTATAAGAAGGGCAAAAATGTCCAAAAAAATCGCAAAATACCAAAAAAATAAATAAATAATGAATTTGAAAGAAAAGTATCCACAAAAACAAAAAAAAAATATATTTACTACCCATAAAAACAAATTATAACAAATATGATACATTTTAAAAACATTTGTCCTGTTTCTTTTAGATCCATATTTGACGTTAGCTTTTCTGTTAGAATTTTTTTTACACGTACATTCTACTTTTCTAATTTTTCGTATGGTCAACAATTATTTCCATGCATGTTCATTCAATTGTTGTATGTATGATGTGTCATTCATACCTTGATGTTTCTACTACTTTCTACATTAGGTCGTAAGTTTTCTAATGATGACTCGACATTATTGAGTCATTGATATTATACGTTACAGCCTCCAAACAAAATGTCACAACGAGTGAGATCATATAGGCTCATATATTATGTCGTAAATAATGGGCAATCATACCATCCATTTTTATCTAATCATTTTTCACCTTTTTTTAAACAACATATCTTTATGAACCGGTAAATCTTCGTTCACAAAAATACATCGTAATGATGAGAATTAAATTATCTTTATAGATACGTTGTTATATATTTTCGACGCAAGTTTTTTTTAAATTTCGAACAAAAAAAATCACACGCGATTAGTAAATCACGTGTGATTTTTACAAATCACATACGATTCTTCCCATCTAAATTTTTAAAAAAAAATTGTCAAAGATTTAACAACGACATCTATGAAAGATAATTTAATCTCGCCGAGATATTGATTTTTCAGTAACGATTAACTATTTCAAGATATTTAATTTTTAAAAAGGGTGATATATTTTAATAAAAGAAATTCATGGTATGATTGATTGACGGTTTCATGACAAATATAGTCTATATCAACTTTTCTCATGTCACAATATTATCGTCATGTCAGGAAATACGTATATACGTTATTTATGCTGTATGAAAGTTAAAATAGCAATGATTCGATTCTAGGATCTTTTATGTGATTAAGAAAGGTGGTGGGGATGTTTTGGATCTTATTGGCTATCTTTTATCGACTTCAAATTACATATACATTCTATTTTTTCTCTTTTATTTATTGCAACAGGTTTGATACTAACTCTAGAAGTGATTTGAAAACCTAAAATTAATGTCTAACAACTATTTTCTTTATCTATAATATTCCTGATTTTCAGTCATGAACTCCACTATTCTAATTTATATCTAATTACCAAAGACATATTGTGAGCTATGGGTATACAACTAACAATGTCATCCGATTCAGCTCAATTTAATGACATGTCGACTCATGTGTATCAGATATCACAACGATGCGCATCACTGCCCATCTATAAATCTGAAAGAACGTGATCATTCGTCATAAATTCATAATTATCTCCATTCAACTGAACTTGGGTTATTGAAAGTCCGGGGTTGTCTAACGAGGTGTACTACTTTCTGTTTTGTCAACTGCTTGATCACCGGCCATTAAGAATTATTATGAAAAGAACTCAAGACAAACCTTAACCATGTAATATGATGTTGACGTCGGGTGTTGTTGGTGGTGGTAGATATATATATATGGATGAAAAGAATACAAAGTGTTTGAAAAGTTGGTTGTTTGACTAGTAGCGATTGTATGTGCTTGACTAAACAATTCTATGTCGATATCTATTTTTGTTTCTTTATCGACGATTGTTACATTAGGGATTGTACCATAAATCAAATTCAACAAGTTGGCAACACTGGTCCGAGCTCACATGATATTTATCTTAAAAAATCGTGTGCTAAACAAATTATTCAGCATACATGCCAACTAAAAAGGTACACATGATTATATATTTCGTGAAGTATTGAATCCGAAATACTACCAATCTTGGAGCATCAATTTGTACACTTTAAAAAGCTTCTTTCTTATATAAGTAAGAGTAGAGTATTTCCATTGGTCATCCGATCAATCAAATATCACTTACTTTATATGTCGATATCGATTGCGATTGCCATTGAGTTGTTTCCTACCTTAATCACTCGTTAGTATTTAAAGCTTCTTTCTTATTTTAAGTAAGGGTAAAGTATTTCCGTTAGTCATCCGATCAATCAAATGTTATACCTACTTTATATGTCGATATGGATAGCAATCGCCATTGAATTGTCAGTTTGTCACCTACCGGTACGGTGTTTCATAAATTTATGTTATCAATAAATGAGCTTTGAATGCTACTCCCTCAATCTCTAATAAAAGGTTTAAACTAGGGACGGAGTCACTTGAAAGCCGGGTGTGATACGGGTCACATCCGATTTTGAGTCGCAAAATGTATTTTGTTTTAAAAAAGTGTCGATTTTTAATGCGTTCGACCCTCAACAATAATTTATCAAGCATTGGGCTCGAGCTCGAGCCGAGAAAATGAGCTCGAAATATTTATCGAGTCGAGCTCAAGCTTATATAGCCTCGACTCGAATTATTATCGAGGTTTGAAGTATACATATGGTTTTTTTATATATATTATCTATATTTTAATGGTATATTTGTAAATAAAGTAATTCTAGATATTTATTTATGGATTTATCAAGCTTTTCGAGCAGAACTCGAGCCAAATTCATACTATCTTACATTTCATTTCTAGTTGGTTTAAAAAAGAATGATTACAAATAAATCAAGCTTTTTGAGCCGAATTTAAATTTTCTCGAGCCGAGCTTGAGCTTCCCTCATGAAGGCTCACCGAACTCGAGCTGAACATAATATCTTCAAGTCGAGTCGAGCTCTGTCAAAGTTCGAATAAGTTCGACTCGGTTACCCCTTTAATCACAAAATAATTGTCCATACACAATTAAAAAAAAATAGCATAATAAGTATTTCTTTCTCTTTTTTACTTTTTACATATTGAATGTCTTTTAAACTTCGCAATAATAACTTTAAGTGAGAATAAATAATAAACTCAACCAAAATTTTATATGTATTTTTGATAGTGGAGACTTAATTTGAGAGGACGTGAAAAAGAAAATATAAATAATAAATTTAAGATTAAAAGTATCATTTACATACGGCGAATCGATTGCACACTTTAAAATCGATTGATAACTTTATTCAGTCATTAAATAATTGTATAATATTAAACATTATGGTTCAACTATTTATCATAGTTGTCGGATCCCGATTCGATATTACGATTTTACGATTTTACGATCTCGCAGTTAAAAACGATCCTGATCCTACATAGTGATCTTTGCAGTTTGGATCTTATAAGATCCCGATCTTGACCATACGATCTAATCCGATCCGATCTTACTTTTCCGGATTACAAACTAAAATCTACAAATTTATGGGTTATTTGTTTGTAGAATTCAAAACAACATGTTAATCTTTTAAACATTTTATAATCATAATTTACGACAACATTTATACGAAACATTCATAAGATTTTATGGTTATAATGTATTAGAATTTGTAGATTTGTATAAAATTACATAAATTATTAAGAATAACATTAGAAAGAGGATCTTAAGATCCCGATCCGATCTACGATCACGATCTTACAGCATTTAAAACGATCTTGGGTAGATCCCGATCTCGACAACATCGCTATTTATACTTAAAATTTGCAAATAATTTTTAAAGTGCGTAAATTATTAGCCTTTACACATATCTTGACTTTTCGTTTCGAGTATGGAAAGTGTAAACGCTAATTGGTTTTTCAATATTAAAAGTTTGTCTAATGACACCTGAGTTCACAACGTCCCATCAACTTTAAATTTGGCCCAAGACTTCAATTTATTCTCTTTCCATTTCCTGGTATAATCATTAGACAATAACATCATTGATTGATTCTGTATATATTTCAGTGCTTTGTTTCTCACTGACGTATTCATTCACTTAAAAATAAGTCACTTAGAGTGACGATGTGGCCGCATACCGACGCTACGCCTCGCCTCGCCGCATTCATAACGGCGTCGCCGTCGCGTCACGTGTGAGATCAAAATCGTCGGACGACGAATGAAATTCTTACCTAGCGTACGTTGATTAAATATTTCATATATCCGCTGCTTAACGCTTAAAAAACGTTTTTTTTTTTTTTTTTTTTTTAAACCCACACCCACTCTATAAATACATAACATTTCATACAAGTTTTTCATATTCAATCAAAACATATCCATTCAAACTTGTTGAAAACATGAATTACGATAACAATCATCTTATTCCTAAGCGATAGTGATATTGAAGAGTTAATCTGACTTAGAAATGTTTATTCAAGAGTTCGAGGCGAGCAAACGTTGCGTGAACAAGCACCCGGTCCTTCAAAGCGTCGTCAATATGTCCCCGTGAACGTGAAGTCATTGAAGACGCGTTTGTTGTTGACTATTTTGGCGACAACCCAAAATATTCGGACGCTCAATTTAGACGCCGATTTCAGATGAGCCGTAGTCGTCTTCTACAAATAGTGCAAGGTATTGAAACATATATCAAACTCATGATCCTCTTCCTAGTCATTTTGATTTCTTTAGAATGCGAATCCGATGCTAGGGGTGTAATGAGTTTTAGTGTCTTATGAATGACACGCGCCCCCACGCCAATTGGCTTACGGATATCACCGATGCATTAGATGAGTATTTACAAATAGGTGAACACCGTGCACGCGATTGCTCAGATTTTTTCTTATGTGCATAATCCAACTATTTATTAAGGAGTTTTAAGAAACCGATGAGGATGACATTCGTAACTTACCCACCATAATGCTTGAGGTCGCTGTTTCATAATGATTTGTGGATTTGGCATGTTTTTTTGGGGTAGCGGGTGCGAATAACGATCTAACGGCTTTAAATAATTCTCCGTTATTCGACGACTTACTTGATGACATCGCCCCGAGGTTGAGTTTCAAGTTTATGGGTGTAAATTTAAGCAAGGGTATTATCTAGTTCGACGGAATCTACCCGGAGTGGGCATCTTCGTCAAGTCATTTACAACAGCAACTAATCCAAAAATGCCGCATTCAAAGCTAAACAAGAAAGTGCTCGAAAAGACATCGAAGAGCTTTTGGTGTCCTCCAGGACGTTGGCATATCATTGCTCAACCGCGCGACAATTTACTATTGGCGATGCATCATAATGCATAACATGATTTTGAAAGATGAAAATTTTATGATATCGGATATTGTCGAAACGTATATTTCTCCAACACCAAATTTACAGCAGATATGGATTGAACGTTGCCAGTGCAAAGAAAAAGCCAAAGAACTACATGATAAACGCACACACGCTAAGCTTCAACGATGTCTCATCGACCATGTTTGGCAACAAGTTCAATGGGCACAATTTCAACAACATAATCCGGATAATTAGTTTCGTTATAATTTCATGTATTTCTTGCGATATGTTTTTTTTTTCGTATCTTTTTTTTTTATGTTTAGTACGTTTTTATTGTTGTGTATTGTATTTTTAATTTGAATGAAATGAATTTATTTAGTTTTTATTTGAAGTGAAAATTGAATAAAAAATAAAGTGTTAGTGGTGGGGCCCAATGAAGAGGTTGAGGTTTGTTATGAGTGAGAGGGGTTTGTTGTGGTTAGTTGGGGAAAATGAGATGCGATGTGGCGGGGGTGGCGCGACGATGAGGTTGAGGCTTGTTATGATACCTAGCACTCTTACATACAAACATATATTGCCACCATATTTATATTCACTTCAAAATAACCCACCAAACATATCCAACTATATACCCTCACCCTCACACACACAAATATCACCACCACGTTTGATGGTTTGCAGTCACCAAATCATCTCCAAAACTTGCTCGACGACTAGTGAATGTGAGAGGTCATAATGGCCATAACGCGTGGTGGAGGGGAGACCATCCATGTTGATTGACACCATCACAGTCGGTATAAGACTAATCGTAATAGTGAAAATAACCGTGCGCACATGCTATATTATTAGCGTGATATGCGAACACATGTTGAAAGGTGGTGAAGGTGTTTTGTTGTATGTGTATATGTGATGTGTAATATTTTTCGTGTTTGAGTGCAATATGAGTAAATGATAGAAATTTGATGACCATTAATTGATGAAAGGCTAATTATACAACGATGATGTGAAAATGGTTATCACCACCACCACTAGAAAGTTCTTATATGTTTCAGCTCTAGAATATTTCGACAACAACCATCTAGGGTGTGTTTCGCAAAAAAATAGCAGTGGCAGTAAGCAGTAGCTGTAAAAGTAGTAGCAGTTTTTTTCTATGAAAAACGTTTGGTAAAACATCTGTAGGTATAGGTGTAATTATAATATGTAAAACAACTCTTAAATACTCAACGCTCCTAAATGTTGAGCGTTGAAAACTGAGCATTCCAAAAAATAAATAAAGCTACTTGATATTTGTCAAACAAGCATTAAAAATTGTTGGGATATTATACTCATAACAATTATATAAAACAAATAACATCATCAAAGCATGCAGCGGAAGTAAATATGAATAATATATGTAATTAATTAACCAAACAAGAAAGTGCGTCTTTTAGCAATTCAAGTAAACCAAACGAACTTTGAACAAGAGCAAAACCCAAAACCCTAACTTTGGGTTTAATAAATTCACCCAAAAGAATCGACCACCAGGAATACACAAGCTCAGTGTGCTTGTTCTTCGCTCTTACACACGCATTTATTAGCGATTTGATGTGGAAAAGCTAGTTCCTTGAATCACAAATAAAACCTAATACTTGTTTCTTTAGCTTGGAAAATCGAAACCCTTATGGTGAGGTGGAACCGATCGTCCAAACAAAGAAGGAGGAGAGGAGAAGAGAAATTAGGTTATTGGTAATCCAAGGTTGTTGTGAATGAATACAAGAGATTGTATTTATAGGTAACTTAACTTGTGACCAAGTTTGTGCGGGTTAGGGTTTGAAACCCAAACCGATCGGCCAAAGCATCCCAAGGGATTCTAGAACTTTCCGACTTGTAATTTCATCTCTAGTCCTTTTAGTTAATATTTAACGACCGCTAACCAAACCTCGTTAATTATTTAACTATCGTTATGTTTTATTTCGTAACTAATAATTAATAATAATAACGCTTTATTTATATTAATTATTTACATCAATTCTCATACGTAATGTGTGCAATCCCAAGTCTCGAAGTTCGAATCCGACATACATATATTTAAATATCCATAAACCTTTCACCCCACTGGATATTACTAAATATAGTAATGACATTGGTTAGTCTAGCTTACACGCCAACGCCCCGGATCAAATCGAGTATGGTCTCCTGAAAACCATTTAATGATTCATCATTTTTACTTATCATTTTGTTACTAATACTACATTAACTATGAATATGGATCAAGTCATTTCATAAGTTAACATTCTGCTTCGTTGTATATGATTGAACAAGATTACCAAATCTTCCGAACGTATTCCGGATAGATCTTGGTATGGCCACACATATCTTGTCAACCCTACGAGGGCCCAAATATAGTATTATGCTTTGAAACAAATTCAAAGGAACAAATTCTCTCGACTACAAACATAACTCATGAATTTTGCAACACTTCCGAAAATAGCCTTTATAACTACCGCCACGGATAATGTTAGACTATCTTACACAAATGCACTACATTCATATCGCTTATCCGTATCTCAAGTCCGAGATAAACACTTCATGATATACTTAATGACAAAAATCCAAAAGTATCATCATGTAAAGTTGGATGAGTCCTATATTCAATTCATTGAATATCATGTGAATCTGCACGTCCCACGCATCAATATACTTTAAAAGTATATTCTACCAAAACTCGATTTGTCTTAATTCAATGACATTCCCACATCATTGATCCGAAACGGACTATTTAGAATAACATAAGTTATTCACGGATTAAACATGCAAATATAGGATATAATATTAAGAAAATGAAAATAAACATAAACAACTATTTTATTTCATTAAAGTAATATTTGTTCATAACATCCTTTATCCAAATACTAATCACGATCCGCATGAAACTACTAGCTAAACGAAGTCCTATCCCATCGATGGTCAAGAAGTTTTCTTTTGGCAAAGGCTTCGTAAAGGGATCACTAGATTATCATCCGTATGAACTTTGAGTAGATTGATTTCACCTATGTCGACTTGTTCTCGAACACGCTGATATCGACGAGGAAAATGTCCGCGCCTTCACGACTCCAGTGCTCATTGGCAAATATTATTGCAGCAGAGTTGTCACAATACACATTTAAAGGTAATTCGATTGAGGGCATTACTCCGAGTCCCGAAATGAATTTCCTAATCCAAACAGCCCATCGCGCTTTCAAGCAACTATGTACTCATTCAGAATAGACATCGCAACTGTTGTTTGCTTCTTGCTCTTCCAAATAATCGCTTCCTCCATTAATGACAAAGACATAACCCGTCTGAGACTTCGTATCATCTTTATCGCTTTGAATGACGATCGCAAAACTCAGAACATCAAGTTCTCGCATCCGATTTCCTCCATACACTAGAAACATTTCTTTAGTAGCCCTTAGATACTTAAGAATGTTCTTAATGACTTACGTTGTTTCACACCGGGTTCGTTGATACCGATCGGTGATATTCTCGCAAACGCCACATCGTGCCTTGTACATCTCACAACATACATGATAGATCCTACACCAAGCATAAGGAACTTTCTTCATGTAAGCCACCTCTTCGTGTGTTGACGCAAGATAGTTTATTACTTAAGCCATGTTCAACTTGCATCGGAAAATATCCTTCTTGGAATTTTGCATCTGAATCTCTTCAATATTTTATCAATGTAAGCACTTTGGCTTAGTCCAATTAACCGCCTGATCTATCTCTTTAGATCTTGATTCCCAATAAATGTCGCTTCCCTAAGTCCTTCATAGAAAAGCACTCTCAAGATAAGACTTTACATCTTGCATACTTGGAATGTCTTTTCCATGATCGATATGTCATCGACATATAAGACAAGGAAAATAACATTACTCCCACTAGCTTTGTGATACACACATGGCTCATCAAGATTTTGAGTAAAACCAAATTTCTTGATTTCTTCATCAAACTTCTTGTTCCATTGCCTTGATGCTTGCTTTAATCCATAAATGGATCTTTGAAGTTTGCAGACACGCTCGAAACTTTGGATTCACAAACCCTTCAGTCAGCGCCATATAGATGTCCTCATCTAGGCGACCGCTTAAGAAGGTAGTTTTGACATCCATTTGCCATATCTCATAGTCATAGTACGCACTATGGCTATAAGAATCCTAATAGCTCTAATGTCTCGCACAGAGAAAATGTCTCCTCGTAGTCTACCCCATAGGTTCGAGTATACCCTTGGGCTACAAGACGAGCTTTATAGGTGTGTGCATTGCCATCCATGTCGGTCTTTATCTTAAAGAGCCACTTACTCCAACTACCTTAGCATTTGGAGGTAAGTCAACCTCATCCGTACTTCGTTATCTTCATGGATTGCATTTCCCATTCATTGCAACTCGCCATTTTTCCTTTTCAGACTCATCATGGCGCCTTTATAGTTAGTGTGTTCACCAAGATCCCTAACAAATTTTTCTCGCCTTCTACGCTGAGACATAGACACTCAGTGTACGCCAGAGCCCTCATGGATCTCAATGAATGGGAACCACTTCAATCTCGTGTGGAACGCCCACTTTCGTGTTCTACTTGAGGTTGGCTAGTGTTTTCGTAAGGTGTTGTATCTTCTTGATCATATTCTAGATCATAAACTCTCCCATCGAATTCATGAGATATGAGATCCTTTTCAATAAAGTTCCATACCTAGCAACAATTACTTTGTTTTCAGTGGAAAGTAAAAGTAGTAACCCATAGTTTCCTTTGGGTATCCTACGAAGACACACTTAATGATCTTTGTTGAAGCTTATCGCAGAGTCACGCTTAACAAACGCCTCACAACCCCTGCACCTTTAAGTAAGACAAGTTGGGAGCTTTCCATACCACACTTCATAAGGAGTCTTATCAACCTTCTTAGTTGGAACCATATTCAATATGCGAACAATGCTTTAAAGCATAATCCCAAAGGATAAGGAAGAGTTGTAAGATTAAACATCGATCGCATCATGTCTAGCAATGTACGATCCCTTCTCTCGTGATACACCATTTTGTTGTGGAGTATATGGAGATGTGAGTTCGGACAATACCACACCCGCTAGATAATCTATAAACTCTTGGCTTAAATATTCACCACCTCTATCGGATCGGAGAGCTTTAATCTTCTTTCCTAGTTGCGCTTCTACTTCACTCTTAAAACCTTAAATGTTTCAAAGACTTCATGTTTATGTTTAAGTAAATAAACATAACCATAACGACCGAAATCATCAAGAAAGGTTAAGAAGTAGCTAGCACCATTTCGACACATGTCTTAGTGGTCCACATACATCAAGATGTATCACACCAAGAAGATCATAAGCCCTTTCTAAACTATTTGTAAAGGTTTCTTGGTCATCTTCCCAGATATGCAAGATTCGTGATTTATCAAATGATTCATCATTGATGTCTTGCAAAAGCCCATCGTGTTGCGCTTGTTGCATGCGCTTTCTGCCTATATGAGCAAGTCTACAATGCCAAAGAAATGAAGAATCCAAATCACCTTTGATTCTTTTATTATTGATGCTAAAGATGTAATTATTTTATCAATCACATTATCATGCAAATCAATTTCAAACACACCATTTATCGGAATAACATTAAAGTAAAAACACCATTTAAAGAAATCTAAATTCCATAATCAAGAAATGTATGAACGAAACCAATATCTTTTAACAAGAAAAATGTAAACGACACCCCTAACAATGGAAGGTGCGAATGACAATCGCTTAATGACAAGACTAAACCCGAAGGTAAACTAAATCAAACGTGCTTATAGCTTCAACGATCGCATGTGCTCCATTACCCATGTGTGTATTGTTGTCCATAGGCAAGCTTCCTGTTCCTCTAAGTCCTCGCAGTAGTATTACATATGTGAATACCACATCCAGATCATATACCCGTAAATTTATTTTATGAGGAAAAGCAAATAATTCTATCATCAAAAGAGTATCAAGTAATCGCCACGCGGTGCGAGATTTTTATACCTCTTATTACGCAACTCATCAAGGTATAGTGGACAATTCCTCTTCTAGTGTCCAACCTCGGTGCAGTGATGACAAGCCCGATCCTCTTCGGATTCTCACGCTGGGAGGGTACTTCTTGGGTTCTGCCGATAAGTCATAACTTGTTTTCCTTATCAACTTTTCCCTTACCTTTCCTTTCTTGTTCGCTAGCGGCTTATTAGGCTTAGAAATCCTACCCTTCCGGATGGTCGAACCGCAGTGTAGGGGCCTTCTTGGGCAAACCTTTCTCATAATCAATGAGCATTGCATGTACCTCATCGATTGTCTTCCCTGCAATGCATATTATAATTCAAGCACGAAACCATCAAACTCCTTGTTAAGGATCCGCTGATAAGGCCAATTTGTATGTCATTAGGGTGACATAGTTAAGACGCCCACCGGGTCCATGTAACTCATCATTTCCAGCAGTGAGCGCTTATGTGTTTCCCATCTCTTGCTTGCAACTATGAAGAGCATCTATCAAATCATACACTCTACAAATACGTGCTTTTCAAACAACCTTTGCAATTCTTCCAAGATGAGATTAGGAAGTAATTTCAAATTGCTTTTGCAAGCTTGAGTTCATACTCCCGAGCATAATGCAAAGCGACCTCATTATACTTGTCATACTCAGTTGCCATGCACCGTGGTTTCAGAAGAGCATCAACCGCAGTTCGGAGGACAAGGCGTAGTCAAATAATTGAGTCTTTGGCAACCTCAAGACAATTCGAGTCACGGTACCAATCATTGAAATTCGAGCTACGGTCAATTTCTCTCGATCAAACATAGATTTGAACGACGAGGCTAGTGCGAGAGATTCACTTGAGCCATTTCTATGTAAATAAAAGTTCAAAAGTTAGTACTTTGATAAGTAAACATTCAAGAAAATAAAATACCCTTTGGTCAATATTCATATTAACCATAGTATTTTCCTTGAATTTTGGATCCTCATTATCATAGTTCCACCACATCGCTTGATCTCGCTAGTGGTGAAAGTATAGAATAGGTAATCGTTGAAAACGATAATTGACAAACAAGTTTTCAATTCCAAAAGTTATGGGATTTACAATTTTGCCAAAACAATTAATGCAAAACGTAAGCATGTTTCATCCCATCTTATGCCTTAAGTCATAGGTCTCACTAACTAACTTAATTAAGTTGTCTAATTTAGAAACTGCAAATCATAAAGCTGAGGTCTCACATAACAAAATAATTCACCTCGTTATTGTAATCTAGATCAAGGTCTCACATAACTAAATTACAATTTCAAGTGTTTCATATCATTAGATGGCATAAACTTAAATTTAAAGGGTACAATTTTTTTTTTGACGTATAATCAAAACTTATGTATAAAGAAGCATGCATACAACTTTATAACATAATATTTTCGAAAAAACTTACATAAGATTTTAATTGCTAAGATTGAATTCTACAAAGTTTTAATCGATGCGTTGAGAAACTTACAGCTTTGCACTAAGATGCTTCGTACATAGAATGGTTATACTAGGTAGCTCCAATCGAACTCACAGGGGCAGAGAGGACTGTAAGCGCTAAAGCATAACCTTAGACATCCATTCAAGTGCCACATGCATGCACTTCTTAAACAACCCCTTTATAGTTTGTTCTAGTGGGTGAGCTGCTCTAACCATTTAGTACAACCGCATCAATCGATTAAAAGTTCAAGAATAATTTTAGATAACAAATCAATTTCGCCATTATTTAGTCCATTTAATTTTCTATTCCAAAACCCTTTTGCTTACTAATATGTCAAACAATTTATAAACAAAAAAGCACTTTAATAAAAATTAAACACACTCAAATAATATAACCATATAACTAAACACTTTAACATATGTAAAAACAATTAGCCACATGCATAATTATTTCAATAAACTCTAATAAACAATTCTAGGCGTAAATAAATGCATACATTACCTAGGGCTTTCACCTACAAGGTAGATGAGCCACATACATCGACAAGTCGATCACGTAAGCCAAAGTTAATAATATACCAATTAGCACGTGAATTAATTTTTATTAGTTATAATTGAGGTCTTCCCAATTCAATAATTATTAAATAAATAGAACATGTGTGTATCACTTAACAATTAATCAATAAACAATAAACTATACTCCATGGTAAAACATGCATGTTCCACCATGGATTCCGCATAACAATTATCACCCAAGATACGCATATTACATGTCACATAACAATTATTCATTAATTAACCACATAAAATTAGCATGCAATCCTAGGGTTTCTACAAGTTTTACAAAATTAAAACCTAATTAAATAAATAAAGGGTAATCGACCCATACATTAAAAAATTAGGGTTTCGAATTCAAAACCCTAGAAACCATAAAAAGCATGCATATAATCATAAATATCCAATTTTTATGTGTTTCGGTAATTAATTACATCATATTAACGGCTCGTGATGCCACTGTTGGGATTTTATACTCATAACAATTATATAAAACAAATAACATCATCAAAGCATGCAATGGAAGTAAATAGGAATAATATGTAATTAATTAACCAAACAAGAAAGTGCGTACCTTTTAAAGAATTCAAGTAAACCAAACGAACTTTGAACAAGAACAAAACCCAAAACCCTAACTTTGGGTTTAATAAATTCGACCAAAAGAATCGACCACCAAGGAATACACAAGCTCAAGTGTGCTTGTTCTTCGCTCTTGTACACACGCATTATTAGCGATTTGATGTGGAAAAGCTAGTTCCTTGAATCACAAATAAAACCCAATACTTGTTTCTTTAGCTTGGAAAATCGAAACCCTTATGGTGAGGTGGAACCGATCGCCAAACAAAGAAGGAGGAGAGGAGAAGAGAATTAGGTTATTGGTAATCCAAGGTTAAGTTGTGAATGAATACAAGGATTGTATTTATAGGTAACTTAACTTGGTGACAAGTTTCAGCGGGTTAGGGTTTGGAAACCCAAACCGATCGACCAAAGCATCCCAAGGATTCTAGAACTTTCCGACTTGTAATTTCATCTCTAGTCCTTTTAGTTAATATTTAACGACCGCTAACCAAACCTCGTTAATTATTTAACTATCGTTATGTTTTATTTCGTAACTAATAATTAATAATAATAACGTTTTATTTATATTAATTATTTACATCAATTCTCATACGTAATGTGTGCAATCCTGAAGTCTCGAGTTCGAATCCGGACATACATATATTTAAATATCCATAAAACCTTTCAAAAATTACAACGCTCACTGCTCACGCTTATAAATGTTGTTAAATGCGTCACGCCAAACACACCCCTAACCATCGAAATTGTCACTAGCCATCATGCTAATTCTCTTAAAAAAATAGACTAGCAAAGTAAAAGTTGATTATTTCTTTTTCTTTCTTTTTAATACTAACTACATACGGAGTAATAAACATGACATAAATTATGATCAACTTAACTGTATACGAGTACTAATCATCATAAATCTACTTTAATTTGCTTTTCAATTTTATACGGGAAGGTGGGAGCAAAAGCAACTAATATTAAACATCATGATGATTATGATATATAATTATTTTTTTAAAGGCACCTGGAAGGCTGAAACTTTATGGCATATTTGCACAAATGGCCATCATTTGTAACTTTCTATCGACAAACAATTTGTTATATGGTAGACGATTACTTGCGCATATTAGCGATCGTGTATAATAGTGTTAATTTATGCATATGTGTATTTTGTTTCACGGATAGATCTCGTTTTCATTTTATTGTGTGGATAGTCCCCAAACGGGAATTCGATCACCCGTTTGATCCTCAAAGCCCTGTTATACATAACCGTAGTTAGTTTTACTCGCTAGTTGACTTTCCAACATAAGTCTTTTCAAACCAAAACAATTGCATCATTGGTCCTCAATACATAACCCTAGTTAGTTAATTATTATTATTATTATTATTATTATTATTATTATTATTATTATTATTATTATTATTATAAAAGCATCACTTTATTAGAAACTCATAGGAATTACAAGAAGTTATTATTATTATTATTATTATTATTATTATTATTATTATTATTATTATAAACATCACTCCATTAGAAAATCAAAGAAATTATAAAATTAGTGGGGCCGAGAAACTAACCTGGCCCCACTCCTCTAAGAATAAAGAAACAAACCCTACTAAAATATAGTTAGCGCCACGCGCCAATATCTTGAGTGACCGAGAACTTTGATTCGCTCAACAAGGTCACCGCCTCCTTCTCGAGTTCACCAAAAGAAGAGAAAGAGAAGGGATGAACCCATATCCAATATCAAGATTTGGTTTCAGATTGACACGCTTGTCATACTGCGACTTCAATCATGGCACGCCCACCACAAAGTCACCGTACAGATTCAAGTTAAAGGCGATGGCCTAGTAAGATCAACACACACATCAAGGCCTCTCCCACGAGTAAAGTAACAAGTCGGTGGGCGTAGGTGTTTGTCCCTCTCAGAGCCCAATATCAATTTCTTTACGAGTTGAAACCCCTATCCGGAGCGATATCGAGAGTATCACGCACCACATTATGTCGATGTTTAATACCTATAATCATCGCGCATGATACGGCATGATCCCCGTAGATATCACCCGAAAACCTTGGAACAAGCGAGCCGGCATCCGAGTGGAGAAAAGGGAAACACCTGAGACGATAACATAAAACACACCAAGGGTTTTAGCATTCATAGTCCGTCCCACCCTACTATCGACAACTCGAACCAAATCAAGTATGGTCTTCCATTTGCGATCTCCATAGGGCCATCCTGCTCAGCGATAAGCGTAAGGTGGATTCAACCTCTTTGGTGACACGTGTGAAATATAACCGCCAATTTCTTCATGAGTTTGGGGCGGCAATCTCACAAGAGCTACCCAAAAGGTCGGCCTCCGCTTTCTCGTTAAAACATGCATGGCATCATCAAAGGAAGATCCGAAGCAACAACACCGCATCACGAGAAGTTCAAATCATAGGGTGGCCGATTGAGTCTAGAAGCAAGGAAGGCATAATTCAAATGTTTCATTATTATTATTATTATTAATTTTTATTTTATTTTTTATTTATTTATTTTTTTTTAACATCACTTTATTAAAAACTCATAGGATTTACAAGAAATTTGTGAGGAGCCGAGATACGATCTGAGCCTCCACTCCTTTAACTGTAGCAAAGTAACGAGTTTTTAACCAACTAATTGTTCTTAGAAATTATAATTACTATTACATTGCGTTTATAGAAATAACGAGTGGACTAACCCGCGCGTTGCTGCGGGAGCGTTGTAGTAGTGTTTATTTAGATGCGTTGAATGACTACAACCTCAAGTATTAAAAAACCAGTTTGTAAAAAGTAAAAACAATACCATATCATAACTCAAAAATAATGAGGAATCAATCATATTGAAGGTTTCGACACAACTGCAGATTTGGCCCAAAAAATTAGAGTTGTGACTCACTGAAATGTTATGCTAAACTCTACCTTTGAGCATACAAATGTTTCATCATATCAAAGACTTGAATGATCTTGCCTTGATAGCCTTTCTCACCTTCATAGCTTCTTACTTGATAATCCATTTTGGGAGCAAAAGAATATGCCATAAGAATCCTAGCTGCTCAATAAATTTTCTTCCGAAGCTGTCGGGATATCTGTATTATTAAAAAAAAATGAAGCGTTAATTGATTTCGTTGCTTAAGTATTATCCCAAGCATTAGTGGTAAAAAATGGCTTACTGAAGATTTGGAAAACATAACTGAAACATAACTCTATTATGTTTCTAAACACAATCACCTAAGAGCTTCAAACTTGCATATTTAACTTATTAGAAGATTTAAGTTAATTTTGATTTTAAAGAACGAAAAATGAGGGTCATATATGCAATTATAGGAACAACACGTAGCACTCAGCATCACTGCAACCACGTTTGC
The DNA here is from genome assembly GCA_022545495.1 of Chrysanthemum lavandulifolium. Classification (NCBI taxonomy): domain Eukaryota; kingdom Viridiplantae; phylum Streptophyta; class Magnoliopsida; order Asterales; family Asteraceae; genus Chrysanthemum; species Chrysanthemum lavandulifolium. The sequence goes on from CM040239.1 coordinate 144,978,110, forward strand.
GATGAGTTCGCTCCGCCAAGATATGGGCATAAGTGAACCGTGTTCCACAAAATACAACCACAGACAACGATCATCATCGCCTTCATAAAGTTAATAAAATGGTAAGCGACAAAAGCTTCTTCTCATGAACCTGGTACAACAAAGGCTTCCACGTGCGAAACTCTTTGGCTCAAAAATGCGAGTGCGGAACCGAATAAGAGGGCATCCGACCCACCATGGCTGCAAACACCGCGCAGGTAGTGCTGCCACGCCAATATACGGGTGGCTTTGACCCGTCATGATCCATAACAGTTTTCCCGCGGTTGTCTCATGTCTTTCTTTTTCTAAGCACATGTTTAAGATTCCTGTTGAATCAGGTATTCCTATTAAAATAAAAGTGAGAATATAAGCAAACGAGCTAAGTGTGAATTAGTATTAAGGACACGGATTTTCCTCTAAATTTGAGACTATTTTGCTATTAACTCAAAATGCCAGAATAACCTAAAACCTAAAGACTCAAAAATTGTAGAATAAAGTTTATACCCTCTGAAACATACCTCAATCGCTATTCTACTACTTTACTTCCTAAAAGCATGTTCATTTAGGCACCCGCTTGGACCGCTATCACAACTTACAAACCTTATAACTCAGCATTACACACCTGTTCACAAACAAAATTTCCCACTTCAAGACTAACGAAATTGTGGTTATAGCAACTACTTATTTTTCATGAAAATTTCAAACAAACTCTACCACACTTCAAACTGATTCAGCCCCTTTCCACTCTGTCTCTTTAACCTCCAACAACATCCAAAAAACTGAAGATACTAAATAGGCAGATAACCACTTAAAAAAGTTATTCCAAAATACCTTCTTTAGCCACCACTATTAAAGAAACATAGATGTGAACATATAACATAAAAAAGATTCGTAGCTGGAAAATTAGGAAAAGAAAATATAAACCTCATTAAATCCAAATCACTATCTTATGTGCATAAAAAATAAACAATCCAAACGCTCATGATAACCAAATCAAAATAAACAAAGTATATACCTTTTTTATACACAAATCTCCCATGAATCTTGCGGCACCCAATACATCGGAAAGTTAAAACCATAACTTTTCCCCCAACTGATACTTAATATCAAAGAACTAACAAAACCTCTAACAATCAAACCTTAAGACCTCCCCGTTTTCATGGACTGACTTGACTGTGTATGTAAGACGCTGACTTAAGTGTGTGTGGAAGACGCTGGAATGTTTTGGAAGCTAACCGCATAAATCGGGGAGCAAAGGAAGTGGATCGGACATCTTTTGGGCAAACACAGAGAGATGATGGTTTGATATGTGAAAGATTTGTGTGAAGATGAATGAGAGTGGAGAAGAAGGGTCTGGAGAAAAGATACACATTTGGTTTTGTATATGTGTTTTTGGAATTTTTGTTTTTGTTTGTTTTTTTTTTTACAAAAGGTTTTTATTCTTTAGACACTATAGCAAGCACTGTTCTGCATTGTAGCTGCTACAGTGCTTTTGCACTCACATGCTTTCAATGGCTTTTAGTATATAGTATAATTGCAATTGTGTGGTAATCCTTCCTACATTTCTTTTCGATTTTAAGTTTAATGATTTTTTTTTTCAATTTTCCTGATCTAACACAAGAGAAAGAATACATTTTCTTTTTGTTGTAGTTAATTTTTGCTTTGATCATACTACCTATTTTCTTTGAAAACGTATACATTGGCTGACAATTGCTATATTTACTACATTCCAACTTAGACCATTACTTTATTTTATGTTGAACACATTTGAAAAAAGATAATGACCATTTGCTTCCAATACATCTAGATTATGGCATGAAAAATCACATCCAACAAAACAATAGGTTCTCTACACATATTACATAGTTACAAACATATCTTTTAAAAAGGATGTCACACCACCGTCTAAGAGCACACGGTATCATAATACTTGGTACCGCTTTATGATGATGTGGCGTGTTTTGAGCTCAAGTTATCATACCCCCATCGTCTGTGTTATACTGGGCGTTGCCACAACAATGTGAGAAGCAACGTGCTACAAGACAAATAAAATACAAAAAATTTACAATTTGCACCCCTTAAACGGCTATAATTGGGTTTCAAATTAAAAAGAAAAAAATATATATATATCGTCCCTCTAGACGTTATGCAACGGTCAGATTTAAAAAAATAAAATATAAAACCTTTAATAAATCACTATAAATACCCACTTAATAGTTAATACACAACTTTTTTTTACACTTGCACAACTCAAACTCAAATTCATATACTTTCATTTTTTGAAAAAAAAAAAAGAGTCGGGATTTCCTAATAATAATGAGAGTTTCTTGAACCTCCTCGGGTTTAATAACCAGAACCCGGGGTCTTCCTCTTTAAACCCGAACGCGGGGTCTTCTTCAAATCCTTTCCCTAACCCACTTGGCTTGTCTTCCGAGCAACTTTACCAACAACAATTTCTAATGTGGCAACAACACCAAGCGATGTTAAACCAAAATTTCCAAAATCTACAATTCGATCAACAATCACAACCGCCATCCCAATCCTCACGTATACAAATAGAAACAAATGAAGTATCACAAAGGGTTGTTAGTAAACTAGTTCGAGTAAGGATAAATCTGTTACAACTATCAAGGATAAATCTGTTACAACTATCAAATAGGTTTTAGTTTCGACATATGAACCGTATTAGTTTGTAACACCTCATCGTTTATATGTTTTAGTGATAGACATGTATAGGAAGAATTTCATATATCCCCCTAGAATCTTTCCTAATTTCATATATACCCAAGCTAGCTCTTAAATTTCATATATACCCAGTGTTGCCTATTATAAAATTTGTGACAAAAATACCCTTTGGTTAATCAAGCTCTTTATTCCAAGGTACATGACAAGATCGTGAATTAGATGTCATTGTTAATTGATTTTCATTATGATAACGAAAGTTTTCTTTGATTAAAAACTCTTTTATTTTAAAAATTGTTGGCGTTGATTCCCCAATCATTCTACCATACATGATGTTTTAATTGTTAATGGGTTCTTATATATTGTCATTTAGGAGGAAAAAATTTGTAACGCAAATGAAACTGATGAAACTGATTATCAAAAAGTATCTTATGAACCATATTAACATTGTAGCGACATTGTTTGTCAAATTACTTTTTAATGAACTGATGATGTCATTGAATTTTTTAAAGGTATCAAGTATCAACTGATGATATGGTTCATAAGATACTTTTTATTTAGCACCAAAGTATACTATGCTTTCATGTATTAAATGGTTTTAGAGCCACAAACAGGAAAGAAGAATATTAATTTGGAGAAGAAGAGTGTATAATAGTCATTATATATATTGTTTTAAGTGAAACAAATTAAAAATGGGCAAATATGATATTATGAGTGTTTAAATGGGTATTTTTGATATTTAAGAATTGGATTGGGTATATATGAAATTAATGAAGTTTTGAAGGGGATATATGAAATTCACCCACATTTATATTAGTTCAAAATGAACTCATGTCAGATACACAAAGGAATGCATAAGGAATAAACTTCAAAAATTGAATTACAATATTTATATTTATGTTTTGTGATTAAACTAATTTAAGTACTAAAATCCTCAAATATGCACCGTTGAGGACAAGGATGCGGCATGTGATCATATCCACCGGCGGAGATGGGACAGGGAAGGGGACAACAATTTCCCGTAAATTCGGGCCCATTCCCACCCCTAAACACCATAAATGACTTGTTGATTCTATATAAAACCAAATTAGTTTGCGATTTTGTATTCATAAAGAGATAATTTAGCTAAGATATTCAATAGATTTTTAGAGACACTTGAGAGTTTGTTAATAACGTCTAACATGTATAAATTTACGGGAAGTGAGAACTAGAAACATGACCAGTTTTAAGACCAAACTTGTGGGTTAGCATTATGTTATATGCAAATTGGCTCATTTTTTTACAAAGCAATAAACTATTGTCGTATAATTTTAGACGCATTAATTGACATTGTTTTGATCATCCAATCATTTCCTTAAATTTTCATAAGAGTCAATTTAGTTTTATAAAGAAAAATAACTTATCAAGTTTTAGGGTATTGCTAACAACAACTTTTAAGGTTGTTGTTATTAAAATAACAAATAATTATCAAAATTTATATTAATACAATCGTAATATCAAAACAAAATCATTAAAAATCATTAACTACTACTTATAATTTCTCAAATACAAATACAACTCACTTTCACTATTAGTCATATAAGCGAAAAATAAAAAGCTGATTGCTCTCAATGTCCTAATATTACGTAATTTTATGAAATTTATTTTTCATAGCAAGACCCTTAAACTTAATAACATAATTGGTTCAGGAAACCATATTTAGTTAAAGAAAATATGTTATTTTAATAAGAGATCTGATATGCTATAAAATATAGAATTGATTATAAGCCTACGGTGTAAATATAAAAAGTAAACATATTTAATGAAAGAAAGAAAATATCTGATTTTTATATAAAACCTTTTTAACAATTTCTTTCTTTAATATGCATTATTGTGTACCTTGATCCAAGATTGATGACGTCAGCTCTGAACTCTGAAGTGTCGTTCACTCAGCGGCTGTTGCTAAAGGCGAAAGGAACGGTCCTTCATTTTTCACCTTCCAGTCCCTCAACTTAACACTATCTCTCCCTAGACTTACACTTACTTAAAATTTCACTCCCTCAACTTACAACTGATTAACATTTACAGTCCCTAGAGTTAGATTCTTAAACAAGTCTGTCCAACGATGGAGACTTTAAAGTGAACGAACACTCTCAAACTCAGAGCCCAACAACAACACAAGTCTTGTTTCAGTCTGTCTGTCGCTGTTGTTTATCTTCCCTTCCTCGTAAAGGCAGAATTAACCACAAACAAACACAGACATTTTATTCGCATGAAGCAAATATAATCTTTGTCTCTTTTTTCTTTCATTGGTAAATAAACTCTTCCTTAAACCCAGTCACTTGTTTTTTTTTTTCTACTTTCAACTTCACTCAGATCACTTGTTTTTTTTGTTTTTTTTAGTACCCAGTAATGAATCTTGGATCTTTTTTATTTGTTGTTTTTTAAAGTTAGTACTTTTTTCTATATAAATGTTACTAGATAGTATATATCATATAGGGTTATCTTTAGGTGGGCTTGTTACAATTTTATACCTTGATCTGTTTTTTATTTTTCTGTTATATAAAATTGTGATTTGATTTGTGTAGTTTATAGAAGAAGAAGAAGAATAAGAAAATGAGTGGAGCTGTGCTAGTAGCTGTTGCTGCTGCTGTTGGTAACTTACTTCAAGGATGGGATAATGCTACTATTGCTGGTTTGTTACTTCAAGATCTTATCTTTATAGATCCATTTTTAAAAAGATCCAAACTTTATTACTTATTAGTACAATTCAACTGTTATATATGTTTCTGTTTTGCAATATAGGGGCTGTGTTATACATAAAGAAAGAGTTCGAGTTGGAAAGTGAACCAACTATTGAGGGTCTAATTGTGGCTATGTCGTTGATTGGGGCGACTTTGGTTACAACTTGTTCTGGTGGGGTAGCTGATTGGCTTGGTCGACGACCTATGCTTATAATCTCTTCGGTTTTGTACTTTGTTAGTGGTCTATTTTTGTTGTGGTCGCCCAATGTTTATGTCCTTCTATTGGCTAGGTTGTTAGATGGTCTTGGGATCGGGTTGGCTGTTACTCTTGTTCCTGTTTATATATCTGAAACATCGCCTCCAGAGATTAGAGGTTCACTTAATACTTTACCGCAGTTCATGGGGTCCGGTGGGATGTTCCTATCATACTGTATGGTCTTTGGGATGTCGTTAATGGAGTCACCAAATTGGAGATTGATACTTGGTGTTCTCTCAATTCCATCCCTTTTTTATTTTGTTTTTACAATCTTTTTTTTGCCCGAGTCTCCAAGATGGCTGGTGAGCAAAGGAAGAATGCAGGAAGCCAAGCAAGTTTTGCAGAGGCTACGTGGCAAAGAAGACGTCTCAGGCATGTTTTCTTCTTAACCGTTTCCTTCTTGTACCTATTTGTGGTTAGTTAAGGTGGCAATTTTGATCCATTTACTTATCAATGGGTCAATTTGAATTTTGTTATATCTTAAACTAGCTAAGGACTCGTGTACCACACATATACATTTTTAGCTACAAGCCATATGGGTCAAATGTGGTCGCATGGGTCAAATGGTTGAAACTCACCCAAATTCTATTTTTGTGCATGTAATGTCCTAGATCATTGTAATCATACTAACTAACACCTCAAGTAATTATAAAATTGGAGAAAAATGTGTTTAAGTAGTCCCATTGCCCGCCCCCTCACCATGCCACCTTTAGGTGTCTGTGATCTTATCTATGGTTTGATAGAATTATGGAGTTGCCATCCAAAACTGTTTGGTTTGTCATTGGATACTTGTATTTGCTCATGTGGTTATCTTGTTCAACTAGACAGGTGAGATGGCGTTACTAGTTGAAGGGCTTGGAGTTGGAGGAGATACATCGATTGAAGAATACATAATTGCTCCTGCAAATGATCTTGAACAGGATCAAGATGAAGCTGCTAAAATTAAGCTGTATGGCCAGGAAGCAGGTGTCTCATGGATCGCGCGACCCGTTACTGGACAAAGTATGCTTGGTATTGCATCTCGTCAAGGAAGTACTATCAACCCGAGTGTGCCCCTTATGGACCCACTTGTCACCCTCTTCGGAAGTGTCCATGAGAGGCTTCCAGATGCTGCTGGTAGCAAAGGAAGCATGCTTTTCCCTCACTTTGGAAGCATGTTCAGTGTTACCGGAAATCAAGCTAGACACGAGGACTGGGATGAAGAGAGTGATGGTGCTAGAGAAGGTGATGATTATGGATCTGATGCTGGTGGCGGTAACGATTCTGATGATAATTTGCATTCTCCATTGATATCCCGCCAAACTACGAGTGTAGAAAAAGACATGATTCAGCCCGCTGCACATGGAAGCATTCTGAGCGTTAGAAACAGTAGCGTTGTACAAAATGCAGGTGAACAAGTGAGTAGCACAGGGATTGGAGGTGGTTGGCAGCTTGCATGGCAATGGACTGAAAGAGAAGGTGAAGATGGCAAAAAGGAAGGAGGGTTTAAAAGAATCTATTTGCATCAAGAAGCTGGTGGCATGGGATCTCAACGTGGGTCTTTGATTTCTGTTGTTGGTGGAGGTGGTGGTGATATGGTTACAGATGGTGATGTCTTCCAGGCTGCAGCTTTAGTTAGTCAACCTGCACTTTACTCCAAGGATCTTGTGGACCAGCACCCTGTTGGACCAGCTATGGTTCACCCATCTGAAGCCGCAATGAAAGGCCCAAGCTGGAGGGATCTTTTTGAACCCGGAGTCAAACATGCCTTGTTTGTTGGTGTTGGTCTTCAGATACTTCAACAGGTAATAATTTTTATTTTATTTTATTTTTTTAAATCAAGTATTCCTTTCTCGATATTTGACTTTTTTCTTAATTATATTGGCAGTTCTCTGGCATCAATGGAGTACTTTACTACACACCTCAGATTCTTGAGGAGGCTGGTGTTGGTGTTCTCTTATCAAATCTTGGCATCAGTTCCACATCATCATCTCTTCTTATCAGTTGCATCACAACTTTGTTGATGCTTCCTTGCATTACTATCGCCATGAGACTCATGGATATCTCTGGAAGAAGGTAAACATTTGCCATTTTTATAATTTCCATATATGTCCTAAATTATCCCTTAATGATCACCATTTTGGTGGATATTGCAGGACTCTGTTGCTGACTACAATTCCGGTCTTGATTTTGACATTGGTAATCTTGGTGGTTGGAAGTTTAATAAACTTTGGCAGCGTTGCAAATGCAGCCATCTCAACTGCTAGTGTTATCATCTACTTCTGTTGTTTTGTTATGGGATTTGGTCCAATTCCAAACATACTATGTTCAGAGATTTTCCCAACAAGAGTGCGTGGATTGTGCATTGCCATTTGTGCCCTCACATTTTGGATATGCGACATCATCGTGACATACTCTCTACCGGTCTTGCTAACTTCCATTGGTCTCTCCGGTGTATTTGGACTGTATGCCATTGTGTGCGTCATATCATGGATATTTGTCTTCTTGAAGGTGCCAGAAACTAAAGGAATGCCGCTTGAAGTTATTACAGAGTTCTTTGCTGTCGGTGCAAAACAAGCTGCTGCAGCAAAGAATAATTGACTTGTACCATCGACGGTTTTGCAATGTGTTTTATTTTTTTCTTATGATGTTTTTGGTTTTGTTTAAATTTTGTTGTGGATTGGAACAGAAAATTTCAATATATTTAGCGGTTAATCTAGTAATTGTTTGTATCAATTGCCTTAACATTTGTTCGCTATACCTTTTGTTGTCAACTGAAAGACACAGCACAGACGTTTAGGTCCAAAAATGCAAATATCGTTTAAGATAATGTATAAGCAACCTTCCTTCTCAACTTGATCATCCCAAACCAAACATCATGTCAAACACCAGATCTGAATCCTTCAAAGACTAACTGAAAACTTCTATACAAAAACCTTTAACGAATAGACTTGACACATGATCTCAAGATTTATGCTCTCTTTTCTTCACAGTAAAGCTAGAAATGGAAACAAATAGCATAGTTGGTTGGAACCATTGGTGTGCTAAGTTGTGTTAGAATGCATATTATACACGCAAATCACTTCTTGATCATATGAATTCAGTATGGGAATGGTTGATGTACTTAAGGTTAGCCTGCGGAATTTTGATTATAGTCAAATGCCTGTGTTTCCACATACAAAGATTTTCATTGCTTTATGGCGCCATAACCAAAAGCTCACACTGATTTACTAGTGCTTTATGACTTGAAGCCCTTTGTAGGGTACTTTATTACTCTATTAGTTCACTGTAATTGCTATTGAAAACATAATTTAAGACACTGTTGCGCACAAACTGCTGTTGTGTATGAAGAAGATGAGAACTTTACGGTTATTCAAATCACTCCACTGGTAGTCATTAGTCAGTTTTCAGTTTGGCTCATGAGCATGCTCTTCATTTTTAATTTGCCATTATGTCACGGACGTAAACTTTATTTGGTTTTTGTACACTAGCAAAACCATTGACATCAAATCTAATAATCTGTTTGTTTTTAATGCAGTGGGCATCTTTTAATCCTCAATATACATTATGTAATATTAAACATCCAACCACCCTAGAACAACTTGGTCATATGCATGAATATGAAATGCAGGATGCATCAGTGATACTTTTGGCTTATGCTTCTTATTTTAACTGATATTTGTTTCATTTCCTACTTCATATACTATAGTTATAGTATAATAACTTGTTGAAAGCTCATCTCCGCAAAGTGGAGTTAGTCAGCACTCAGCAGCAGACTCATTTGTATTTCTGAAAGTTCAGTTAAAAATTTTAATTCAAAATATCATTCGGCAAAGCTGATTCTTTCCTTTTTCCCTCTGACTCTATATTTCAGTTTTCTCCAGGTAAAAGGGATTATACTCTGACAAATCAAACGTAAACACTCTTTCAAACTAGATTTCTGTTTCATTCTTGTTTTCAATTATATTGTATAACTTATGATTGAGTTCAACTATTCATCTGCACATGCATTAAAATGGTTCTATTAGAAAGTCAAAAAAATGTTTGTCACTTCGCGTGTTTTGTCATCTTTCTTTTGTTACCAATAATGGTCATGTATCTCAACTTGTTAGATGTACCATATGGAAATTTCTATATATGTCATGTCGATAAAATATTTGGTGCATTGGCCTTTTTGACTTGCAGACATAGAAGTTTTTGTTTTAGTGTGGGGCGTTTGATTAGAACATGCATTAGTCTCTTATAAAATAAGTTTCCTCCAATTTCATAACTTTACAGGTACTATGACCCCAGTAAACCTTATAAAGAATGCTTACTTTTAGTTTCTTAACTTTAAGCACAATAGCACTGCTATCTATTGGTTTGGTAAATTATGTTGGACTGCAGGATATTACAAGTAAGTCGCACCTTTTTTTTTTTTTTAAATAAGTAAAGATATTATAAAATGGCAAACGCCAAAAGAGACATACAAAAGACAGCTCTAAGCAAGAGCCAAAAAGAATTATAAAAACAAGCAAGCACCAACACCAAGCTAAGACGAAAGTACGAACTATAAATTAGCCACTATACACCTTGATCATGACCTTGGCGGTTGACTATTTAAATATGGTAACCCAGTAGTTACCAAATCAAAGTCTAGCATTCTTCTGTTTCCTTCAACTGAAGATCCGTATTTATGACCAAAAAAAAAAAAGAGTCAGTCATGTTACACCTGTAGTCTATCTTAAAGTTGAGAACCTGAAGGTCATACAAACTCACCAAATCACTCGCTATCATAAATTGTCATTTTAACACGAGCTTGCTAAAGGGAGTGGTGGGTGAGCCACTCACCGCCACCTCATCTTTCTTTCTTCTCTCACTTCCCCTCACTCCTTGTCACCTTTCATCCGTTTTGGTCACCTTCCTCTCACTTTTCATTAAAATACCCATTTTATACAAATATACCCTACTAAATATCCACACATACTCACAATACAAATAAAAAACATTTACTTTTACAGTGAGGGCCCACAATTTCAGGTTTGTCACTATAGTGAGCAACTCACCAAAGAAATGCAAAATTGTCGTGACCATGTATATCTGTTTTGGAACTCACGCGTGGTTAGCCACTCACGATGCCAAACTCACGACCACTCCTCTCAGTCTTACCATTATGTCTAGAGGTAATCAAAAGGACGAGTTGAACGGGTCAAAACTAGTTCGGATCGAAATGGCTTGTTCTAAAAATAAGTCAAACGGGTTTGGTGAGAATGGGTTGGGCTGGCCAGGTTGAGCCACTGCTTTTTTCTTGTATTCTTTTGAATTTCATAAACATCAATACGTTATATGAAATATGTTATTCAGGTCGGGTAGCAGGTCAAAAATAATGTGGAATAAGCATAATCTTCCTTACATATCTGTCACACTTAAGAGCTTTCGGCTAACTCAAATAAAGACAACACATAGATTATTTTGTTCCCCTGGCTGCACTTGTTCGCAGTCTCACAAATCAGACCAAAACTCTCATAGCTAGAGGTGACAAAAAAGGGCAGTTCAGGTAACAGGTCAGAATGAGTTCACAGCAAAACGCCTTATGATCAAAGTGAACGAAAAAGCTGTGACAAATGGATCGGGTTGACCCATTAATTCCTACAAAATTTCCTTCAATCGCATCTCATCATATTTATAGATTTTGTTTGATAATGTTCCTACTGTGATAGATTGCGACTGTTTGTTTACTTTCACTGTATGTTACGGTGTTTGCACCAGACAGGTAGAACACGCTAAGCTCGTTGCCCATGATCAGTGATTCAATGCCGCTGATACGAGTTTGTAGTTGTTGCACAGTTAGAATTGATGTCAGGCTTGCAGTGTAGCTTGAATTAACTATTAGAACTACAAATAACCAGATGAAGACAACCACACGACCAAGGGTGCTCACGGTATTTTCTCCTGAAACAATCAACTCAATCATAAACAAGTCACCTAAATTGACTCATTTGATAGCACACAAGTTTTAGAAGATTAAAAGGTTCGGAGGTTTGAAGCTTACTGTGCGCGAAAAACATAGTTAAGGTAGACCTGCAAAAAGTTAACAGCTTTTCTCAAAGTGTGATGATTCAAAGTAAGAACTATCAAGAAAGCAATAAGTTGCCTTAAGTACTCACCACATTACAGTGACAATTTGTTTCCTTGGTGGGCCCCTAAATTCGTCATTGTGCCGGTGTTCGAATACCCCACAATGGTGGACTATATGGTTGCAAGTAAACCCAAGAACTTGAGTGTGCTTTATGTATGTTGACGACTACAACCAGGCCGGACTCTATATACGGCTGTGTGAAGTCAACGGCTTTTGTACGATTACTGACAATTGTGATATCACCAACAGCTGCATCGAACACCTGTAAGAAAACATATGGGTGACCAACTTGTAGCCAATAACGATTTATATCATATTCTTTAAACAAGTACATTAGATGAAACCTTATTTACAAGGTCCGAGTAGCTTGGGTTGTTGTGAACATTCCCAAACTTGATGAACTCGTATGGAAGTGGATATGGAAGCAACTTTATGGCAGCAAGGAATACATCGATGCTAAAACCAGCAACTTGTTTGGTACCATTGACTAGCATAACCATTTCCTTAAAACCAGCTCTTAATGGAACTCCAATCCTCAAAGGTCTCCCATTGTTGGTAAATTCCCATCCACGAGGTTTCTCTTTTGCGTTCCCAGGCCAAACCACACTTCCCAATTGTTGGTTAGAAGAAATATATGATGGTGTCACGTGAAAAGAACTCTTTGGGATTTGAACCGATAGCCCAGAGTAGTTAGACCAGTATCCAACTAATCGACCTTGTGTTTGTATAATGTTGATGACATCAAAAGAAGGATTTCTTAAGGCTCTGTCTTTATTGAACAAAATGGGCCCTGTGAGACCCGTCATATTTGTCTGTAGCATGTTGGCAAGCAACCTCTTTCCCCCATCAAATATCCTAAGTGATTTAAGATTCAATCTAGTAGTTCCCATCAGGTTATTTATAATCGACGCATTGGAGAAAGAAATAATACCGCCTTCTTTTAGAAGCTTGTCCATTGCATTAGCGATTATCCAAACGGTATCATAAGCATATAAAGCATACGGGTTGAGTCCAATGGAGCCCTTACTTAGATTCTTCCACCGTCTTGAGAAAGCTCTTTTCTTGTATGAATATGGTGTATGAGGGCTAAGTGTTAGAACGCCATGTAACTTATTGTTATGAGGAATACCAATAGAATCAACCACAGTTGGCAGCCAAGTAGTTGCAATCCATACATATCCTTTTCGCATCATGTTAAGACTATTGGCAATCTCAAGGATGATAAGGCCAGTGTCGAAGTACGTGTGTACAAGAATGACACGAAATTCCATTAACATAACCTTAAGCAATTCATCTCTAATAATCTCTCGAGTAGCTTTTAAGTAACCTGGAAGTGGTACTTTACCAGAGAGCCTGCAATTTTTCTTTGCAAGTTCATAGCCCAACAAGCTTATACTATTACGAAACTGGTCATCATCAGTATAGATTGCAGTTACCTCTCTGTAGTGAAAATAGCTTATTATAGCAGCAACTGCTTTCATCTGATAGAGATCATTTGGGGCTGTCTGGAGGAAGTACGGAAACTGGAGAGGCGAAAGCGTGGGGTCTGAAGCAGTGAATGATAATAATGGGACATGAAGATCATTGGCAATATGTGAAAGCACGTGAGCCATCACAGAACTTTGTGGACCAATGATAGCTACAGTATTAGTCTCCATGTACTTTAATGCTAAAATAAGAATCAAATATGCAACAAGTAAGGAACTTGATTTACTTATGAGAATCAAACATGCATATATAAATTTTGAATTTAACAATCAAGGCAAATGGTAATTTAATCTTACCCCCAACAATGCTGACAAAACCACTAAAGTTTGCATTGAGAATGGAAAGTTTGAGTTGTCTTCCTGGTAGAATTGCGGGATCAGAATTGACATCATCTACAGCAGCCTTCATGGCAATTGTCGAGACTTTTCCATGTATGGTTTGCATTGCAACAATGGAACCAATGTTCACGGTATCACTTTCCGAATAGACAACTGACAAGGCTCCAAAAATCAGAAGAACAAATAACAACAAACTCATCTCTAATTTTTGTCGCAAAATGAAAAAATACCTCACAGAATGGATATGAAAAGGCTATGTTAATATTTAATAAGAGAAATGTACAGTAATATAAACCCTCTCAGATATGTTAAGAATCAAACAAACAATTATATATTACTCCGTAGTACTAAAAGAAAGAAAGAAGCCCTGCTCTCTTCAATATTGTTGTTCTCTTCTCAATTTGCTTTTTATAATTTAAATTTGTTTTGTATAGCGGGAATAGATTAGTTGCTTTCTGTAATATAAATCAAAGATTCTCTCACCAATTCGAATTTAAGTAAATACTTATAATATTGGCACATGAAAAAATGAAAGCCACCACTAATGAAAGAAACAATTTTATATGATTACAAATATGAATGATATTATTGTGCAATTTAACAATGTGTCAGTGTGTCAAGCATTTGTCATTCAACAGAGTGTATAAGTTGATTCCAGATTCAGGTAAGGATTTGATGCCTTGCCTATCATTTCTGCTTAGCTTATTATATATTACTGAGTACTTTTTTTGGCATTTGATGCTACTTAAAATTTTAAGTTGTATCTTTCCTTTAAGAAGGTTGTATTTACAGACTATTTGAGAAAAGTAGCATAGAAATATACATGGCTAACTAACTTCATAAACATGTATTTGGGTAACCTTGGAACCTATGCGCTACGCTACCTCCATAATCTTGGTAAGATGAACAGAACTGAAACTTAGATAACAATCACACTCAATTTGAATTGTTAAGTTCCAAAATCAAATGATCACACATATAAAGTATCCTGCTGGTAAGATGCCTCGTTTTAGTAATAATAATAATAAGAGGCCCGACCTAAGTAGGGTGTCGAATGACTCCAGTTTTGAGCTTAACTGTTGAGTGTTTACACCTTAAGAGGATGGCAAAGACACTTTCACTGCTTAGGTTTGATCCCTAACTTCTGTGGCTAGTCATCAAGACAGTTTTTATAGGATTGGCTTGTTAAAACTTCTGTAAAAACTGTACCAACCATTGTACTTTTTTTCCATGTTTGATCTGCAGTCTGTTATGTCTTTAATGTTAAAGGTGGCAATATTGGCCTATTTACATATGAATGGGACGGTTTGGGTTGTGATTCGTCTCTAACAGGCCAAACTGGATGAATTTCATTAATAATGTAAGTTTGACACATAGACCATTATCAAAATTATTGGACAAAAAGTGGTCAAAGTTAACCAAAACCGAGCCCAACTAAAACCATACAATATCATTGTTTTGACACACACCGCTACCCAACTTGCATGTCTCCTTTTTTGATACCCTGAAGAGTGAAGATGTGTACAAGGAGGTATCATTGCACTTGGTCGTTATTCTATTTTTATCCATATTATAAAAAAATACAGCAAAAAGCTAATTATAGTAAAACCATACAGCTTTTATTAAGTACATCACCACATACATTATCAGGAATTCATGCATAGATTCTTTTTACAATAATCATCAGGCAGTGATCCGTTACCTGTCTAACCCTATTATGCGGCTTATGGTGAGTACTTGGGTGTCCTGCTGTTCTTAAAAGATTCTTAATGACAACGTGAGGAAGAAACTTACCCAAAAGATGTTTTTATATACTGAAAACGGTATCACAGTCAAACAAGATAAGCGAGACTGTCCTCATACTGCAAAGTGGCTGTATTGAACATCCAAATGGGTGGCTGAACATATCTTGTATAACGTTAATAGTAAAAATAGACTTGATTGCCCTTATCTTAGGATCTTAACCATTAAATCATTTTAGTATCGAGCATGTGTATGTCAAAATACTTGGATTGAATTCACAGTTTCTTACAAGTTGATTAGCCCTAGCAGTTACCAAGTTTTTCTGCTTTCAGTTTGGTTACAATTCTACTGTGCTGGACATGAGATTATAAACTTAATGTTGTAACTGGAACTGTACGTTTTTTAATCAAATGGCTGTAGTACCTTGTACAGGTGATGTTAATAGTCGGGTCATCTTATCTTACATTACTATCAATTATCAAAAATGAAGTTACTATTCATTTCGTATATATACTTTTGCCCTTTACTTTTATTTAACTTTAACTTAGCCTTTCAGTTTATACAAATTATATTAATCCCCATGATTTGATCCGCCACTGGGTGCAATAAAAACTTTTATCCGATTAATCATCATTTTTCCCAAAATTCTAAGGAAAGAACAAAGTAAGAACAAAGCCATATAGATTTAAGCACGAAGAAAGAAAGCAAGAAAGCAAATATGATGTTTTTATTTCATGAAAGTGATTAAAAGCATCCAATAGATCAAACAAGCCGTACAAATCTTAAAACAATGACATTCCATCTTCTAACAAACTACACATTCATACTTTTCCCTCTATCAGTTTCAACATTAAAAGACCAAAATCCGATTTAATTGGTCAAATTTTATTCCAAACAAAAGAAAAACTTACCCCAAGTTGTTCATCATACAATCTCACAGTAATCATCAACTTGAAACGCTACTAACCAGCCGAGCACCAACTCTATCCAGCTTCTTAACCGAAGCCCTAGCTTTCAAATTCCCTCCAACCATAAACGCCTCCACCATTTTCTCCCCAATCTCCCTCCCTTTCTCCTCATTATCCGTAATCGCCACAGCAGTTGGGCCAGCTCCACTAATTGTACACCCAAACGCCCCTGCTTTAATCGCCGCCTTCTTCACATCCTCCATCCCAGGTATCAAAGGCGCCCTCCTCGGCTCCACAATCTTATCTGAAGACAAAGCCTTCCCTAACCCAACACAATCCCCTTGCAAAACCGCAGCCACTAAAGCTCCCGCCTGACTACTATTCCACACATGATGAGACATCGTTATTTCCTTCGGCAACACAGCCCTCATCTTCTTTGTAGGCGCCTCAAACTCCGGATTACACAGCACAAAACACAACTCCTTATTTTCAGGAAATCTCAAATTAATTAACTCTAGCGGGTCATAACTCCTAACCAAAACAAACCCACCCATAATAGCAGGAGCAATATTATCAGCATGATAACCCGACACCTTGGCCTCGCTCTCCAAACCCGCAAGCACCAAATCCAACTCCGCCAAACCCCCACCAAAAATCTCATTAACCGCCACAGCAGCAGCAGCAGCACTAGCAGCACTAGACCCTAACCCACTACCCAAAGGCAACCCTTTTTCCAAACTCAAAGACAACCCCACTGACTTAACATTAAGCATCTTCATAACGGCAATGGCGGCTATACCTGCACATAGCAATTTTAGACCCCTTAGTTATTTTATGGGTCAAGTTGGCTAATATTTTCTCTGTATTTTAGATGGGTACATGATATAACATCCAATTGCATAACAACGGGTCTAAGGCGGGTAAAAATAATTTGAACACCTCTTTTCGTTTTCACTCAAAAAAGGGGTGTTTGTTTAAGCTTATATGTGGCCGTAAACGAACCAGACGAACATGAACGAAGCCTTGTTCATGTTTAATTTTAACCGGACAAATGAACAAACAAGAAAGCGTAAACGGACAAATATTCTTGTTCATGTTCGTTCATTAAAAAATGAGATTGTTCATGTTCGTTCACTAAGAGATTAAATTAACAGTAAACGAATAAACATAAATGAACATATCAAGACAAAAAAATATATAATACACAAAATATTGTGTTTCATGTGTGTATATATGTTTAAGTATACCAATTTTGAAATTAAGTAATAAAAATATACTATATAGGACCATAAACACATAAGGAACATAAACAAAAGTTAACGGACGTATAATCGGACGTTCACGAACATAAGTGAACTAACAACAATTCTGTTCATGTTTGTTCATTTAACTAAACAAAAAATAATTGGGTATGTTTGGCACAATGGGCTGGGGTTGGGGTTGGGGCTTTTATTATAAGCCGAAGTTGAAATTTGTATTTTTGTAAACTTGTTTGGCAAATGGGCTTAAGCTTAGGCTTATTATTGCAAAATTACTAAAAACGACATAATTAAAAGAATTTTTATATATGTTAGATATGTTTGTGGTAAATAAGTAATTTATTGTTCAAAAGCCTCGGGCTAAAGTTTTTAGCCCCTTTTATGGGGCTAAATTTTAAGCTCTTTTTAGGGGTTTATGATTTCATAAGCCCGCATGACAAACGAGACTTATTTTATAAGCCTGCTTATTTTAAAAGCCCGAGCCCCATAACCCCTTCCCCAAACACAGCCAATATCTTGTTCATGTTAGTTCATTTAATAAATAAATACACATAAATGAAGGTTTCCGGCTTATAATAAGCTTAAATTGTTTTGGCTTACTTTGAGATTTATATAAGTTTATTATGATATAATAAGCAAATATAAAAATATAAGCCGAAACCACGTAAGCTCGTAAACCCACAAATAAGCTTACACAAGCTCCCCCACCCCCCCTAAAAAAAAAAATCGAAAACCCAACTCGAGACCCATTTGACTCAGACCCGTTTAAACCCATCTATACCCACGACCCGACCCGAGGGAGATAGAATACCTGCACAGTTGTAAAGTGGGTTTTTGGAGAGGTTGTTAGTGCCGGTGATGTCGGAGATGGAGATTTGGCCAGGGTGGACAGTGGGGTCCACTTGGAGAGTGACGTAATCGCCTATACCGTCAACAGCGCAGCCCAAGAAGTCAAACCCGGGCCCCAAGTTGGCGACTGTGGCGGGTGCGAAGGTCTTGACGGAGGTGAATACGGGTGAGGGTTCTGATGTTGTTGTAATAACTGATGATGATGAAAGGTTGCATTTGAAAAGGGGTGTTTGGTATTGGAGATTATTAAGTAAATAAGATGATGGTTTCTTTGAAAGATTGGTGTTGGTAAAGGATGATGATGAAGGGAATGATGGTGGTTGATGGCAAATCTTGGCAGCCATTGTTATTCAAGTGATGGTTGACTGTCGTGTTTTTCAGTTTGTTGTTGTGTTTGACTTTTTGGAGTTCTCTTTAGTATTTGACTTGATGATGTTTCAAAACCAAAAATATAGGTATCTTCTAAACTCACCAGGGTTTCAAAACTTATTCTCATTAGTCATTATCATAGT
This sequence comes from Chrysanthemum lavandulifolium, assembly GCA_022545495.1. NCBI lineage: Eukaryota > Viridiplantae > Streptophyta > Magnoliopsida > Asterales > Asteraceae > Chrysanthemum > Chrysanthemum lavandulifolium. Next base: position 144,996,983 of record CM040239.1, read on the forward strand.
GATTTCTTTTTAACAATCAAACACCCTTTAAGGGAGGGAGGAGTGGTAGTTTCATACCATAATACCCTGAGGGTGTCACGTCACCTCTATCCAATAAAACCTTCTAACTCAAAACTACCCCAATACTACCCTAACACTACTGCTAATCTAGATTTGAGCAGACCGATCATACCCTAACACTATATTTCATAAAAAGACAAAAAAAAAAAGAGAACAAAGCTTATTTCCATTCGAACCCGAACTCGATTTCATCCATATTTTCAAGACCCAAAAGGCGGGGCAGTGTGGCACAGCAGGTACTGAGCTTGATGCTCAAACCGAGCTCCACTCCGTCACCTCTAACACTATGTTCCCGAGTATAAAACGGAAAGAAGAGAAATGAAGAGTGAAAAAAATAGAGAAAAAAAAGAGGAGAGGAAATAAATTTGATTTTTTATGTTGTGTTCCCAAGTTGGAAAGAAAAGAAGGCGGTTGTAAGCAAAAAAGGCTTTAAAATCACTTTCTCTCCAAATCATCCCAATTTGGGAAGAAGATTATGAGAGAAGTTTTGGCATAATTTCATCCCCTCTTCTCTTCTCTTCTCTCTGAAAAAAACTCGGGAATGCAACTTTTTTTTAATTTCCTCCCCACTTCTCTTCTTTTCTCTCCAAATTAAAACTCGAGAACAGAGTGTAAGTGTAATAAGACTAGAAGGAAGAAAGGAGGGGGAACCCTCACTAGTGAGGGTATATGTCACGCACCATCTCACTATGTGAGGGTCATCTCACGCGTGACATAAGTTAGAAACAGGGACGAACGATGAGGCCATTGGCCATTCGTATACAATAATAATAATAAACTTTTTATCAATAAATACCCACATACCCCATCATTTTTATATACTACGTCAAACATAATCTTACTCAATATATACATAACTCAGAATAAAATTTATCATTCATCATTATCCAAATGAATTCCGAAACGTTCATGTTCACCAACTCATCGGAAGAAGAAGTTACTAGTTGGGACTTGATTTTTTTTAGAAGAGTGTTGTCGTTTATTAAGAATAGACGACAGGCAAATTGACTGACGAGAAACATAGTAAGTCGAGATTGTTATGATGCTCATGATCGTTTAGTTGCCACCTATTTTAGTGGGAATCCAATGTACGATGCATATCGTTTCCGGAAGAGGTTTCGAATGAGTCGAGAGCTATTCACAAGGATAGTTGAAGAAGTAACTATTCATTATGCATACTTTCGTGACAATATTGACTATACCGGAAGAGAAAGCATTTCCGCATTGATAAAGTGCACCTCCGCGATTCATTAATTGGCATACAACACCTTTCTTGACGCCCCTTGATGAATATTTGCAAATGGGCGAGAGAACTTCTCGTCTATCTCTTGATCATTTTTTTTACTTCTGTTTTGGAAATTTTTGGAGCAGAGTTTTTGCGAAAATGATAAGGATTTAAAAGGTACACTTTTGAAGGGTCATTTAAGCCCTTAATTGATCACTTTGTATCCGTTACTATTTAATTTCGTTCCTTTTCAAATTTTAGGTCTCTTGAAAGCAAATTGCTGGAATGACACTTATTCGGACGAAAAGGCGAAGATACTGAAGAAAATGGCCAAAGTCAAGAATCGAGACACTCAAGTCTTGAATCGAAGGGACGGCGTCACGTGAATTCACGACGTCGCGACACACCTTGAGACGACTCAAAGAGCAAATTGCTATTTTGCACTTGACGGCATCAGTTTAAAAGAGTAGGCGTCACAACTCGTGACGGCCTAGATTTGGATCCCGACGGCGTCGGAAGATGAAGTCGACGGCGTCGCAAGCATAAGGTGACGCGTCGCGAGTTGACGCCCAAGACAAAAACCTAATGGCGACCGACGGCGTCCACAATTAAAGAGCGACGCCGTCGCATATTGTAACTCTATATATAGAATTGAATTTTCGATATTTTAAAGAGGTAGTTTTGTGGAGTAAAACCTAAACCGAACATAGGTCGTCTTGGGCGTTATCTTAGGGTTCCATACCCTATTTTACAACAAGATAAGTGATTTACTTCATTAATTCAATTATGTCTTCAATTGTTTGTGTGTATGTTGCATGTTTTCCATGTCCAGCTAATTTACTTGCGTGTTTGCTTAGATCTATGAAACCTAGGTATTGAATATTGATTGGTTGTCTCTTATCTTAATTGTGATTGACCTAGTATTGCGATAGGTCATTCGTTGTGTTTTAATGCTTGAGTAATCTTTGTGAACATTAGTTTATAATCACCTAGAGTTATTGTAGTCTAAACATCCAAAGATAACCTTAGAGTTAGTTTATGAATCCTAGAGATTTCGTGAGGCAATAACCTTAAGGTAGTCTCAAAAGTTAGGAAAACGCATACCCTACGACCTTAGAAGACACAACGCGTTAAGAATAAGGACGTGGCAATTCAATCATCAATAGGAGATAACTAGGGAGTAATAGCATCTAAGTAAACACATTTTAATCATCATAAGAGCACACAACAATAGACATAGACTACACTCACCTTAGTTTAGTTAATTAGATAATTAGATAAGTAGAGTAATCGGTGAAATACCACCCCAATCCAATTACCCGAGTTTCGTACCTTTCAATTTTTAAAAATATAAAAAGATAAAAATAATCTTCCTCAACCCCAACCTTAGCGTAGTAATTTCTCACTAGCCTTCCTATTCCCCAGAGAATGATATCAATTCGAGGCTTACCCTAATACTACACTACAACGATTAGATTCAACGCCAGGGTGTTGAAAAACTTGCTTGACGAAAGGAAGTTCCTTTGACCCCGAACTGCGTTGTGCGCGTATCAAGTTTTTGGCGCCACACGGGAATAGAATAGCTAGTTAGATTTCCACCTCATTTAGGTTTCCTTGCTTGATTCCTATCAAGTAAGCTTTTTCCCATTTTTAGCTTCCTCGTAGTCTATCCCCCTTCTTCGTGACCTTCGTTAGTAACCCCATCACTTTTCATCATGGAAGGTGATAATCAACCACCACTCAACAACCCACCACCAAATAAATCACTTTCACTCAAACCCCAATCCAATGACCAACACAATCGCGGCCGTTATGTGAGTAGAAATAACGACCTTCAAGATTTGCAAAAGGTATTTGATAGTACAATTAGGGATCTTTGTTGAGAAAGTGGTTAGCGCCTCTTGTTGGCTCCATGATCGTGATAATTCGGATAATGGCTTAGTGGATAAAACGTGAATGAGGAGGATAGTGCTTATTTCAATCTTTACCCTATTAAGGAAGAGGTTGCTTACCATCAATACATAATAGATAATCCCGATCACCCATCATTAGGATATGTCCAAAGATTAGGAGAGAAATCCTTGGAACCTCAAAATCCCTTGTATGATCGGATATAGGAATGTCAAGCATGCTTACATAGATACGGAATCTCCCATTAATGTGATGTCATCAGCTGTTTACAATGACATTATGAATGTGCGACTTAAGATTAGGAGAGACCCTAAGTATCCGGGTGGGGTTTGCAACTTTGTGGGAAGAGTCAAAGATGTACACATCTTTATAGGGAATTTCACCTAATTAGTTGAGTTTGTGGTCCTAGAAGACATCAGATGTGTCATTGACTATAACTTATCCCAAGTAGTGCTAGGAAAACAGTTTGTTGAAACATCTAAAATGAGCTATAATAAGTATGAAGGAACGGTTAGGTTTAAGGAAGGGGACGATGAGATCACTTATAGGATGCCTTGGAAGACGAATGGGTATGGCCCTTTATCCCTTTTCGAACGAGACAACATTAGAGCTTTTGAGGAAAAAAGCGAAGACGATGTTGAAAAATGTTTGAACTTCATGTGGGAGAAAATGAGACTTTATTATAAGGATTGCTTGACCCTAGGGCCTAGGTATAGATTCGATGAAAATTTTGTTAATATGGTAGAATTTTCATTGAGAATGAAAAACGAGACCACGTAGGGGCACGACTTCGAGTCTAGCTACAAGACTCATAAATAAAGAAAAGCGCTTCGTGGGAGGCAACCCATGCTTAATTGTTTGCTTGTTTGTGTGTCGTATATCTTTTATTGATTGTTTATTCTCATGTTTGAATTTGTAAAAATGCTTTATTTTGTCTTTAACCTCGTCTTAATTACATATAAAGGTATTTTACAAAAGGGATAAGTGTAGAGAGGATTACACACGTTTTCAAAAAGAGCGTGAACATGAGAATTACGATTATTAAAAGATATACATGTGTGTTTTTTCGAGTCAAATGCTTGTATCGAGTCATAATGGATGTTTTGCGAAAATTTTTCCAGATTCTAAAGATATAAATTTTCCGAATTTTTTCCAAAATCGCAGACCGCTTACTGTCAGGGATAACTTTGTGGCGTCGAGTCGCAACTGACGGCGTCGGGAGGAGTAAAACGACTTACTACTTTTCTCGTTTTACGAGCTACTTATAAATTTTAGAATTTTCCGGTCTTAATTTCCATAAAATCAGAAACATCCATTCCACAAGCATTATATCCTAGATAGTAGAGTCATATATATATTATTACCGCGATTTTACGCGAAGGTTTCGTTTGTTTTCTTCAAGTGCGGGTTTTATTTATCAAGAAGAAGATACATAAGATTTGGATGGAGCTTTTCACGCATACATTCTTCTCAAGAAAGATTTAACCACTACTTCACACGGATCCTACCGAGCTAATCGGGGGAGTATTAGTTTCTTCGCTTTTAATTACCTTCCATTATCATAACTTTGATACTTTGGGAACATTAGGGACAATGTTCAGTTTAAGTGTAGGGAGGGAAAATAAAACGAGAACTTTGAAACTATGCTTATCCTTGACTATTTGCCTTGTCTAATCTCATTTGTGTAATAAACCATGAGAAATATCGGTTAGGGTAATGTTGGCACAAAATTTAAAATTTTTCATGACATGTAGGAGTGGGCCATTAGTCTTAATAAAGCGTCTCATGGATATGAAGTTATATGACTAGCACAAAAACCCTTTAACACTTAAATTCCACCCAAAATGTGAGGAACGCCCTTAGATTTGTAAGAATTAAAGCATTCCACTTTAATGCTTCGAGTGTGCACCGGTAGTATAATAGATTCTAGAACTTGTTTTGTGATGCATTCCGAGATCGCTAGTGAGACTACACTTGTGTAGTTAGGAATAACTAAATGATAAGAGGCATTAGGATAACCCTTGTTTGATACCCGTATTATAATTACTTCTTCCACATCGGTTGAGTAATTCCCCCACACCTTTGCGTTGTACTCATCTTTAGTACACGATACCCTAGTTAACCCCGAGCCTATCCTTTTCATGGTTCTCGTGATTTTCGGTTTTCCAAATATCAATGAAGAGCATTGTTTACAATCCACCCCAAATGTACACCCAAATCGCCTTAGCCTACCTTGTATGCACTCATTTTAGTGCATTATTGTTATCATACTAAACCCTTAGTTCAATTATCTAGTTGCTTGCATAAGTTGCTAAGTCGAGTCATATCCTTTGTACACAGTTTTGGGACGATTGGGACTCATGAGAAAAGTTAAATTTTATGAAATGACGGGAAGGAACGTTAAATTCAAATTCCCTTTATTTGCGTAATAATGTTATAATGTACTCCAAGTGTTTTGATCTTTTCAATTCGGGTCAAATTAGTGTTATAGTAATAAAAACTCAAGTGTAGGGATGCGCCTATAAATCCCTATTATTTTGATGTTATCGTAGAGGATGGTAGAGCAAAAGTGTATGGAAAAAGAAAAAAAAAAATCAAAAAAAAAAGAGTGATTCAAAAAAAAAGAAGAAGAAGAAGCTACCATCCTGCATCTATCTTTAAATTTATGTTTGTTTGTTTCAATTTATCTAGAGTTTAGAGTGTCGAGTCTTGGCTTAGCAACGCCATTCTTCTCATGCTTGTAACATAAAGATTTTTGACTTGCCACCACTAAATCGCCTATCCCACCAAACCCTTTGTTTCCCTACCGTAAGCCTAACGTTACAACCCTTTAAAAGACCTCTTGGATAGTTTTTCCTAGGTGCTTACGCCAAAGCGATGGATGTTTGATCTAGTCTCAAGCCTATGGTAATCTATGTACTAGGACCGGTTAATGAGTGTTTATCTTTCATTTCCAACTTGATATATTTCATATACACCCGAGAGATGAGAGTATCCAAACACCACTTGTGAGGTGCTAGTATGTAATTTATGTGCTTGTTATGACTTTTGCGGGACTTATAAGTGTTTTGAATTGTTCTAAACTAATGCTTCATGACCCCTAACTTATAAATTAATTGGCCAAAAGCACATTTGCTTGAGGACAAGCAAATACCAAGCGTAGGGATATTTGATAAGGATTTAAAAGGTACACTTTTGAGGGGTCATTTAAGCCCTTAATTGTACTAGGACCGGTTAATGAGTGTTTATCTTTCATTTCCAACTTGATATATTTCATATACACCCGAGAGATGAGAGTATCCAAACACCACTTGTGAGGTGCTAGTATGTAATTTGTGTGCTTGTTATGACTTTTGCGGGACTTATAAGTGTTTTGAATTGTTCTAAACTAATGCTTCATGACCCCTAACTTATAAATTAATTGGCCAAAAGCACATTTGCTTGAGGACAAGCAAATACCAAGCGTAGGGATATTTGATAAGGATTTAAAAGGTACACTTTTCACTTTTTAGGTCTCTTTTCACTTTTTAGGTCTCTTGAAGGCAAATTGCTATTTAATTTCGTTCCTTTTGTATCCCTTAATTGATCACTTTTGTATCCGTTACTATTTAATTTCGTTCCTTTTCACTTTTTAGGTCTCTTGAAGGCAAATTCTTGGAATGACACTTATTCGGACGAAAATGCGCGAATATCTGAAGAAAATGGCCAAAGTCAAGAATCGAGACACTCAAGTCAGCTGGGCCGAAGGGACGGCGTCACACCCAATTCACGACGCCGTCGCGACACACCTTGAGATGACTCGAGAGCAAATTGCTATTTTGCACTCAAGGCATCAGTTTAAAAGAGTAGGCGTCACAACTTAGGCGGCCTAGATTTGGATCCCGACGGCGTCAGAAGATGAAGCCAACTGCGTCACAAGCATAAGGTGAAGCCGTCACAGAGTTGACGTGGCCAAGACAAAAACCTAATGGCGGCGACCCAACGACGTCACAATTAAAGAGTGACGTCGTCGCATATTGTAACTCTATATACGTAATTCAAATTTTCAAGATTTTAAAGAGGTAGTTTTGTGGAGTAAAACCTAAACCGAACATAGGTCTTTGGCAAGATCTTAGGTTCCATACCCAATTACAACAAGATAAGTGATTTACTTCATTAATTCAATTATGTCTTCAATTGTTTGTGTGTATGCTTGCGTGTTTTCCATGTCCCGCTAATTTACTTGTGTGTTTGCTTAGATCTATGAAACCTAGGTATTGAATATTGATTGGTTGTCTCTTATCTTAATTGTGATTGACCTAGTATTGCGATAGGTCATTCATTGTGTTTTTAATGCTTGAGTAATCTTTGTGAACATTAGTTTATAATCACCTAGAGTTATTGTAGTCTAAACATCCAAAGATAACCTTAGAGTTAGTTTATGAATCCTAGAGATTTCGTAGGCAATAACCTTAAGGTAGTCTCAAAGAGTTAGGGAAAACGCATACCCTACGACCTTAGAAGACACAACGCGTTAAGAATAAGGACGTGACAATTCAACCATCAATAGGAGATAACTAGGGAGTAATAGCATCTAAGTAAACACATTTTTAATCATCATAAGAGCACACAACAATAGACATAGACTACACTCACCTTAGTTTAGTTAATTAGATAAGGAGAGTAATCAGTAGAAATACCACCCCCCAAATCCAATACCCCGTGTTTCGTACCTTTCAATTTTCTAAAAAATATAAAAAAAGATAAAAAAATAATCTTCCTCAACCCCAACCTTAGCGTAGTAATTTCTCACTAGCATTCCTATTCCCCAGAGAGCGATATCAATTCCGAGGCTTACCCTAATACTACACTACAACGATTAGATTCATCGCTTAGGGTGTTGAAAAACTTGCTCGACGAAAAAGGAAGTTCCTTTGACTCGAACGCGTTGCAGCGTATCGAAAACCCATCAAATTATGTTGAAAAGCTTTATCGGCTTCACAAAGAAAAGCCTGGGTTTCTGGGAATGTTAGAAAGCCTTGGTTGTACAGATTGGTCGTGGTTTGGTTGTTCGAACGCATATAAAGGGCAATATTGTAGATGTGATCATGGTCCGAATCCATTCATTTTGCTGGAAGCTGTTCCGTCACAAGACTTACGGATATAACATGCTTTCTTTGGTGTTTATGGGGCGAACAACGACATCAACGTTATACATAAATCCCCTTATTTAACGATCTCAAAGACAAAAGAGCACCAGAGATTCCGTTTGTGGCTGACGTCGTAACTTACAGATTGGGATATTATTTTGTTGACGGGATATATCAGGAATAGGTGACACTTGTTAAGTCTATTTCAAAATCAGGCGACGATGATCACAAGCGAATACGGTAAAGTGAATGCATGAAGCGATAAGGAAAGATGTCGAACGAGCGTTTGGTGTTTTGAAGAAAAATGGGCTACATTAGCCAATCCCGCGCGACTGACACGTCCGTAAATAATAAAAATATGATGTATACATGCATCATATTACATAATATGATTCGTAAAAAACAAAGAAAAGGAGATATCTCCCGATTGGTATCCAGAGGAAGAACATTAACGGGACAATCTCTTGTGACCTCAAGAACAAGTGCTACAAGTTATCAAACAAATCAGATTGTCACAAGTGCATCAAAACCATCGTGCTGATTTGGTGGAACACCTTTCTCGTGATGTTTTAATTCAGTTTTTAATATTTATGATGATTTTTTGTACGTTTACGTTTTTAATAATCTATGTAATAATTTTAATTTCTTACATTTACATTTTTAATTATCTATGTAATTTTTTAATTTATGAATAAAAGTTTTTAATTAAAAAAATGTTGAAAGGGGAGGGAGTGGTGACCACTAGGGTGAAAGGTGAGAGGGGGTGTATAGAGAGAGAAAACTGAGTTGGCGCTGATATGAAAGGTGAGAGGGTGTGACCACTACATCTAGTCTAAGGACCATCAAGAGAGCGACATCCCATTTGCCACGTTAGCTTTCTCTCTTCAAGACTACTTCGTGACCAACTTAGTGTAATAAGGAGATCTACACCACGAAAAACATACCGCAAAAAAATATATATTTTAAATTAAATACCCCCACACACAAATAAGCACACAAGTCAGTCTCTTTTGCGACTGTAACCACTCATAAATCTCCCTACCAATTTTTATGGCTACATTTTTTTTTCTTTCGTTTCGAACTTTAAACACGACAAGTCACGGGATATTTTTCCACCTCAACCTCGATAATAAAAATTATATAAGATAAATCTATAATAAACTTTTATTTTATTTCTCACCGGGTCTTCTTAACCCAAACCCGATCCATCACCATTTGTTTTACTTGGGCTCTCAAATATCAACATCCAAATCCAACCCAACTTGGGCCTAGCCCGTCCCAACTCTCGGCCCAGCTTCCCTATGAAATAGTTTTGGACCATTTTTTGTTTCAATATATTGATGTACACTTTTCAGCTCAAAAATACTTTTATCATGTTCTTTCTTTTTTTGTGACCAGCGTACACAACCCAAAACACCACAATAAATTTAACCTTGGTCAAATGTCAACCCAACACACTCTTAATATAATTTATTAACACAAATGTAATATTTTATACCATGTGTCTTCCTTGGCTACTGTGATCCCAATCGAGTACAAGACAAGCAAAAGCAATACAAACTCAACATCACTTTTTGCCTTAATGAATTAAACGTGCATATGTATTATAAAGCAACCAAGGACTTTTTTTTCCTCTTATGTGAATGAGACCCAAACAAAGCACACCTATGGCATCTTTTGTATCATGTGAACAAAAGTGGAGACAACTAATTCACTACAAGAAAAAGGAGAACTGGCTACAAAGAAAATCCCGACGACACCATGTCGTATGGAAAATACACTAAACGACAAAAAAAAAGGTTGAACGAGACTCAAATGCGTTGAATTTTATTGGTAATAAAATGCCGACGACATGTCGTAGGCATTTTAATGGTCAAATTTGACTTTCAACATTTCATCCATTTTTTGGGCGGCATTTTTTCCCACTTCTAAATCCCTACGACATGTCGTCGGTAAAATAAACACATGCAATTATTAGGGTGATTAACGTCTGATTAGTGTTGATTAATGTTGTGGTTTGTTATTTCCCTACGACATGTCGTAGGCATTATTAATCGTTTTGTATTTTAATAAATGCCTACGACATGTCGTAGGCATATATTAGCACTTTTGGCGGTATTTTTCCCGCTTTTTGTTTTCCTACGACATGTCGTAGGCATATATTTCCCTAATAACTTTTACATCACAGGTCGATAAACGTCTAATATTAGTGCGTACGATTTACATTTCAAACATCAAACGCGTCTGAGTACATTACAAATCGATAAAAGTTTAAACATGAGAGTCGAAAAGCGTCTAATATTAAAGCTCACAAATTACATTACAGATCGATAAAGGTTCAAACATCAAAGCGTACGAATTAAATTACAAACCGTTACGAGTTTAACCATTAAAGCATACGAATTACTCTAAACCAAGTTTTTTCATGTCATCATAAAGGTCATGAAGTAGTGCGGTTGAATGAAATGTGTGGTTCTCGGGATGCATATACATTTCAAATGTTTTCTCGAGTACTTTTATCTTTCCTTTCGCTTTGATGCGGTTTGAGCACTCGCATTTCCGTGACTCGATGTCATGTATCTCCACAGTGCCACGTTTAACATGTCATGTACATTCAGAGCATCTCGACTCATCCGTTTAACATGTCATGTATCTCCACAAGTGTCACATTGACATGTCATGCATATCCATAACATCTCGACTCATCGTTTAGCATGTCATGCATATCCATAACATGACAAAGGACCTATCGACTCATCCACTTAACATGTCATGCATATCCATAACATCTCGACTCATCCATTTAACATGTCATGCATATCCATAATATCTTGACTCATCCGTTTAACATGTCATGGATATCCATAATAACTCGACTCATCCGTTTAACATGTTATGCATATCCATAACATCTCGACTCTTCTGTTTAACATGTCGTCGATATCCATAACAACTCGACTCATCCATTTAACATGTCATGTATATCCATAACATCTCCAATAATCCGTTTAACATGCCATGCATATCCATAACATCTCGTCTCATCCGTTTAACATGTTATGCATATCCATAACATCTCGACTCATCTGTTTAACAGGTCATCGATATCCATAACAACTCGACTCATCCATTTAACATGTCATGTATATCCATAACATCTCGAATCATCCGTTTAACATGCCATGCATATCCATAACATCTCGGCTCATCAACTTAACATGTCATGGATACCAATAACATCTCGACTCATCCGTTTAACATGTTATGAATATCCATAACCTATCGACTCATTCGCTTAACATGTCATGCATATCCATAACATCTCGGCTCATTCGTTTAACATGTCATGTATATCCAAAACATCTCGACTCATCCGTTTAACATGCCATGCATATCCATAACATCTCGGCTCATCAACTTAACATGTCATGGATACCAATAACATCTCGACTCACCCGTTTAACATGTTATGAATATCCATAACCTATCGACTCACCCGTTTAACATGTTATGAATATCCATATTATTTGAAAAGAAACTTAAACTTTGCTCATTTGAATTTGGTTACTTGTTATTTTATGACGTTTTCACTCACTTCAATTTGTAGGATCACAACCCCGAAGAGGAAGGGGAAGGGGAGGTAGGGATGGAGGCGGAGGGAGGGGTGGCGGCAGGAAGGGTGTGCGTCAAGCCATGAAGAATGTCGACCTCAAGAAAGCCGTGAAATATTATGGCCCAGTGCGGATCGATTTTGACTATGATGATCAGCAGAATTTCGCTCATGTCGGCAAAAACGCCAAGTGGTTTAGTAACTACGTTGGCGAGCTGATTAGGGAGTTTCCGTTGTACTATCCCTCATGGCACAAGATCGAAAAAGAGAAGAAGGCGCACGTCATGCAAAGACTCGGGTCAGTTATTTCATTTTCTTATTATATTGTTTATTTATTTAAATTTATTTATTTATTTAAATTTGTTTGTTTATTTAAATTTGTTTGAATGTGTATATTTATCTTAAAATTTTGTTTATTTATATATATCTATATTTATTTTTGTTATATTTGAATGCAGGAACACTTTAACTTGGAGCGCCATAGGAATGGTCCACAGTGGAAAACGATAAAGGTTGCTATCGATACATATTTGGCTAGGCGTTACGGGAACAACAAGCATGACAGGAAGCGCGATTACTTTACGAGCCAAGGTGGGGTTGATTCTGTGGATGAGATTCGAAGACGCCCTCCTCCGAACGTAGATCCGTCTGAATGGGAGAAGCATATCCAGTTCTACCTCGAGGAAGGGAACCAACTTCGAGCCAAGACAAATGCAGAGAACAGGAAAAAGAACAAGGTCTCTAGCCGCCACGGATCTCGCTCGTTGGTCGTATCTCAACATGAATATGTAAGATACATTTTGTTTATTTTACATATTGTTCATTATATATATGGTATTTGATTTTTCGTTTTTAACTTGTTTCATTTTATATGCATATGTATGTACAGTTTGAGAACAGCGAGACCCACGAGTTCCCTTCTCTCATACAGAGCTTCTATGACTCGCATTGCAAGAATGGTGAATGGTTGCAGGACGAAGCCCGCGTTCAATACGTAAGTATTGTTTTTTTTCAAACACGAACTTTAATGATTTATTGAAACATAATCTAGTAACCCGACTAATATATTGATTTTCTCATTCTTTTTCAACTACACAGGAAGAGATGATCCGCCTACGCGATCTTGGAGCAAATACGCCTACCGGGGTCGCCTACACAGAGGAGCAGATACTTGCCAAGGTTCTGAAGGGCAAGTAGAGGGGCCACATAGCTGGAAGGGGCCCTGTGTTACCCGGACGTGGCAAGACTAGCTTACCCGACATCCCGCTTTCACCTATCGGTACTTTCACTGACAAGAAGATCGACGAGCTGTTAGCCGAGAAAAATAAGAAGATCAAGTCAATTGAAGAAGACGCTAAGGAGACTCGAAAGGAGCTCCGACAGTTGATGTCTATCATGCGGGGTAACCCGCAATGGGCCAAGATGATCAGTCAGATGTCTTCTGTAGCCGAGGTAGGCTCGGGTAGCGGGAGCGACGCGGGTGAGAGTGGCGCGGGCGGGAGTGGTGATCAGGAGGATGGTAGCGATTCTGATGACGAGGGGCATTAGATCGAGGTATATGGGTTAGTTTGTGTTACTTATCATGTGAAATATATTTTGTCGACCCATATCTTGTTATCGTGTATTAACATTTTGGCGACTTGAACCTTTTGGATATTGCAATATTTGTGGTTATGGCGCTAGGTTTAGACGTTATAACACCGCTTTGTAGACTTTGTATTGTTTTGATGTATTTTGAGGGTGTTTAGCGATTATATATAAGTGTTTACGCGTTTTGGCCGTTATAAGTTGTTTTGAATATTGGAATTTGTAATTGGTTGCATCTGGGTTTTGGGTTGTATCGAGGTTTTGGTAGATTTTCTCCTAAATATTTCCTGAAAAATCTGGAAATCATTCTTTGTCTGAGCATTTATGCAAAGAAGAAGAAGATAATTCCTACGACATGTCGTAGGTAAACAAAGAATCTAATTTTAATTTTTTATTATGCCTACGACATGTCGTAGGTATAATATTAGCATGCTTAGTTGGGTTTTATTATACCGACGTCTATACTAAGTATACGTAGACGACATGTCGTAGGTATAATAAATGATAAGGATTAGTTAATTAATCAAAGTGATTAATTAACTTTATTATCCCTACGACATGTCGTAGGGAAATATATAACCGAAATTACAAAACCATTGACCAAAAAGAGTGTGGGCCCCACCTTGTCGTAGGGAAATGTCGTCGGCACAGTAATCGCAGACGGGGTATTCTCGACAAGTGAATGCCTACGACATGTCGTATGGATTTTATTATCCCTACGACTTGTCGTAGGGACTAGACAAAAAACCTCGACTGAAAAAGTGTTGTTTGGTCTAGTGCAATGGTTTCTTTCTTTTTTTCGTGTGACCCATTTGAAACAACAAAGTCAAAAGCAACTATGGCTTTTTCTTTCTTTTGTTCTTATATGATCAGAAGCCAAAAGCACAAAACAAGCTAACCCATGTGATCAATGTACTCTTCCATGCATGACATCCTAAGCTAAAATACAAAACATTGGCATGTGATCCCTTGTGAACATCACATTGCTTTCGGCTATTACCAAGCATGCTCAACAAAGACAGCACAAAATGTGCCCCCTTCTTGCTGCCATGATACGCACGCTACAAACATCCAACAAACTCCATCTTCTTTTTTTACCATCTCCCTCTATATAAACAAACCCCTAAGACCCTTGATAAACTCACCAACTCACACCTCCAAGCTCAAACACTCTCAAACTCATTTACATACTCACTCACTGTCGAAGTCGCTAGGGAAGAGGAAGAGAAGGATTTAGGTGGTTACAAAGGGTTACAAGTTAGAATAGTGTGACGGGATAAGTTCTTGGGTTCCTTTCCTTTTGTCCATTCGTTGCATATTGTGTCTTCACCACCCTTGAGGTGTCGTAAGTCCTTCAAGGCTATTTTCAATACGTTATTCATGCATACATACATACGTTCGACTTACATGCAAGAAATATGAACTTGGTTGTGTTGCTTGAAACTTGTGTGGCAAACTTTTAAACATGATTAACACTCATGAAAACTAGTATATTCATGTATTTCTAAAACGACATATGCATGCATTGTAGAGTTATTTGAGATTTCGATCACAGGACTAAAAGAAACCATGCAACTTAACTCAATTTTTGGCTTAACTTGGATTACTTCGACTACTTACTCACTTTCGTTTTTATTTTTGTTACTTCATAAGCTTTCGAGCTCACTGTCACTCATAATACTCGATCCCTTCGTTGTGGGTTAAAACCAACACATATCGGGCTTAACTTTTCCTCTTTTGGTCGACTATGTTGAACCGAGACAAGCCCAAGTCGGGTCTCGGGTTTGCTCATTTGGCCATGGCTTATTTGGTCTTCCAACTTAAACTAAATACTTATTGAAAAATGTTCGAACTGACTAAACCCATGCACTGAACATGTCTTAAAAGTCAATAAACCAACTAATGAAGTTGGTTATTTGAAACTCTCTATTAAGTAAAGAAAATATTTTGCAAATCCAATATGTACACGTTAACATACTGCATGAAATATATATCATAGAGTCACAGTTAAGATCTCCTTAAATAAAAAAATTGTTTGTAAAGATAAAACACAAATGGCCTAGTGGCTTAGTTGGTAAGGATGTGTGTTGTTAATCGAGGGGACTAGAGTTCGAATTTATGCAACGGCAGTTTTGCCATTATTTTTTTTGTGTCATTTTTGCAAGTTTCACAAATTGCCACCTTCAGCCCCTTAATTACCAAAGAGTCTACATTCATCTTAAAAGGTTATACAGCTTAGAAACTTATATGGTTTTTGACAGCTTTAGTCCTCCTACTTCGAACTACTCTTTATTTTTGGTACAATCTTTATAATATCAAAATTTTCCCATTTTAGTCCATCAACTTTGGACAAGCCTACATCTTTTCATTTGAAAGTTATAAGTTTGATAACTTACATATTTTACCACTTTCCGTTAAATAAATATGTTTGATACATATTTTATTTGACAACCACATCCGCGTAAACTATACGTTTCCAAATATATTATTTTCCCACAACTCCGATAAATATATATATAACTCCTCAAAATTAAAAAGAATCTAATAAAAACAATTCGACTTGTATTTATTCTCACTTCATTCATACTTGAGTAAATATTCGAGCCAACGTTTATAGAAAAGTTTCGTATACATTTTTTTTCACATCTATTCCAAGAGCCAATACTTACAAAACACTTTAAAACAATTTAAACGTAAACTCTGCCACACAAGCAACATTAAACACAACCCCTTGTAAACACTTAAATTTATTTAAACACTTTGAGTCGTGAGTACACAAAACTGTAAACTAAGAATCGCCATACTAATTTAGGCTGCGTGTTGGAACCACTTGTCACTTGATCTCTTTGTGCTTTATTCAACGAATCGCTAAGGTGAGTTTATGTTGGGAATTATGCAGTAGGATTTCTGCATCACATCTTCTGGAAGGATTCTGCTGAAGTAGAAGCGTAATCAAAGAAGAGATTCTGCTGAAGTATAGAAGCCGTGTGTTTACTGCCAAGGGTGGAAGTCGACTAGATCGACATGCGCTTTATTATTTAAATGCTAACCCATCATTATTCTTGTACTGCCCGAGGTTAGCATGGGTTTTATTGTACTGCTCAATATTATTTAGTGTTTTAGTCATTAAATGCATGCTTGCATGTTTAGTCGATTGAGTAGTAATAGTTTAGGGTTCCTTGTCTATAAAAGGAACCTCATAGTTTGTAATAGATAACTCATCTGAAACATAGTGTTTTAGTTAATAAAAGATCCATAGAGGATCTAAGTGTTCTTAGTTATAACAACTTGTATTTACTTTCCGCTATAGAATACGGGTTGTAGAGATTCTCTATTAGTTTGCTTATGATTACATAGGCAACACTAACGATCCACGAGTGCTCAAGATCCGCAAGGTCCGCGTGTTCAACAAGTGGTATCGAGCCTCGGAAGAGTCTCACGATACTAAGAACCATATTTACCTAACCCCTTTCAACCAAAAAACATATTCACCATGCACGAACTCGATGATGAATCATAAGTCACCAACAACAACATCAAAACACCACCTCTATGCAGAACTTAGTCTCTCCAACAAGAATGGTAAGTTTCCTTATCCGAAAAAGGAAGAGTATGATATGTGGACCATGAAGATGCGAATCGGATCTCCAATATTGATTGGAATCTGTGGAGATTGTGAAGAATGGAAACCGTCAAGAAGACTATCCCGGATCTTGATGGTAAGTTTACCATTGCTCCTCCCAAAATCTGAAGAGATTCTAGGCGTGCAAAGAGAGCACAAAGTAAGAACCATCCTTCTTCAATCTATTCTCGAAGATCACTTGGGTGATTTTCACCACATGGTTGATGCAAAGGACATCCGGATGGCTCTTAAAGCAAGGTTTGGTGGAAATGAAGAGTCCAGAGAATGAGGAAGTCCATCTTTGAGACAACACTTCCAAGAGTTCAATATCTCGAAGAAGAAGGTATCCATGCGGATACGACGGGTTTCACAAGATTCGAGTCACTAAACCACAGTTGTGCAAAGCTCGACAATGATGATTGCAATTCAAAGTTCCTACGATCTTTGCCTCCATCATGGTTACATGTGAGTATAGCTCTTAAAGCTAAAGGTGGTATCGGACATGCTCACTTTTGATGAGTCATACAACAAACTCGCATCTCTTGAACTCGATGTCGATCTCCTACCGTGCATCCTCTTCTCGGTCATACAACCTTTGTTGGGACATCTCACTCCAATATGATGATGCATGCTTCAAGTCCATCTTACTTACCATCATCATCTTATCGTCCCACTCCATCCTACCCTCAAGCTAAAACTGGTAGTGTATTGGAGGATGTGCTTCATTCATTTGTTGTCGATTATGATACTCAAGACATCTTGTTTATGAAGATTTTGACCTGTGTGGACCCACTTGAGATGGAGGAGATGAAGTCGAAATGGCGGTGGCCATGCTTTCATGAGATATCAAGAGGTTTGAGGAAAAGTCGAAGAAAGTTTGGCTTCAAGGAAAGGATCCATTTCGCTTTGACAAGAGAAAGGTCAAGTGTTTCTCTTGTCACCGATGGGTCATTTCTCGAGGAATGCAAAGACAGAAGAGGAGAGGAACTAACTACAATTCCTATTAGCAAAAATGTAAGGAAGCCAAGATTTCAAAGAACTCTTGTCACTTTGGATGAACAGTCAATCTGGTGCACATGAACTGTGAATGAGGAAGTCACGATGCGAGAGAAGCTTGATTGTCGGGCAAGGTGTACTTGAAGATAGGCATGATTAGTTTGCCTTGATGGGACTCTCTCGTGCACACAATCAGTATATTTGGTTGTAGTGAAAGATACAATGAGCTTAAAGAAGCTTATGATACTATGAAACCTAAATACAATGAATGCTATGTTGATAATGAAGCTTATGAACTTTTGTTAAAAACATTAGAAAGACAAAAGGTATGGTTTCAAAAGAATCGGATAGCTTATGAAGAAAAGATTAAGGTGCTACAATTTGATCTAGATATTGCTAATATTAACTTTAAACGACCGAAAAGGAAAAAGTGATACTATTGTTGAGAATCTAGAGCTTAAAGAGAAACTTGCCGAGGAAATAGCTAGACATAAACAATGGTTGATATCGATGACAATCTAGCTAGAGAACTCTATAATAGTCATCAATGAACTCGAATAGGTTTAGGTTTTCAAAAATATGTAGGATTGGAAGCTAGGCAAGATGGGCATAAATCTACACCGCAGCTTAGAACATTTTAAAAGGAAGGTAATTTACATGTCGTCCCGGACCTATTAGAGGTGAATTCATGCCCACCGACCGTCCATTATCATGACTTTGATGGATCACACCATCTCGTATGGCAAAAGTCAAAAGACTTGGCGACAACGATGCTTCATCTTATGACTTTGTCTCTTTCTCTCGACAAAGACAATTCATCGGATCAAGGATCTACTTACACCGTGATTCAAGTGATAAGTCGACCTTCCCAAGCCCTCACCGAGCCTACACCAAAGCTCGCACCCAAGTCTATCTACAAGCCTTCTAGGATAGCCGAGAGGAATCAACTTCCAAGCTGTTTCCCAAGAATTGTCCTTTAAATCTTTGCATAATAAGTCCGTTAAAACAATTCCTTTAATATTTCGGTTTAAGTACTTCTACTTGTAATAGAACATCTTCTTTGTTGAATAAATCTTCCAAAAGGAAGACATGTTTTGTTTGTGGAAGTAAATTTCATTTAATTAAGGATTGTGATTTTTATGAGCAAAGATTGGGTGTATGTGCTACTCAGAAACCTAGACATGTGGACCAATGTTAAGAATATTCCACCTTATGTCCCACAAGCTCCGACTCTCCTTGGAAGAGATCACCGATAGACCTTATGTGCAACCCACTAGCCCATACTTTAAACATGGTTATTGGCCCGTATATGTTGACTCTATGAATAATGGGAAAGGATGTTGGGGTACTGCCAAGTCCTCAGCAGTTGTTCTTGGAATAATAAGGGACCCAAATTTCAATGGAAACCCAAGAACAATGGTGGATCTTACTCTTTTGCCGACCTAAATCTAATGATCCACAAGGCAAAGTTAAAGTCAGAATGACTTGAGCCTCCTCAGATACTAACATTCATTTGTATATATGTTTGTTTCGTAGTATCATCCTCTTAAGCATAAAGATATTGGCATTGTTGATAGTGGTCGCTCAAGAAGTATGTCCGAAATAGAGATATGATGCACAATTTTGTTCCTATTGAAGAAGGAGGCAATGTGACCTTTGGTGGAAGTGATGGTAGAATTATGGAAAGGCACCATCAAGACACCCCTACCGAACTTTGAGAATGTGTACTATGTTAGGGAACTTCAGAACTTCAACTTGTTCTCAGTCTCACAAATTTGTGACACCAAGAACAAGGTACTCTTCCTTGAAGATGAATGTCTTGTGCTTTCTAAAGAGTTCAAGCTTCCAGAAGATACTTCAATTCTACTAAGAGTTCCTCGAACTCACAATCTATACACATTCAACCTCAATGAAGTTCATCCTGAAGGTGACCTCACTTGTTTGCTGGCTAAAGCATCATTGGATGAGTCTAACAAATGGCATAGGAGAATGGCTCATGTGAATTTCAAGACCATAAACACACTCTAAAAGGGGTCTTGTTGAAGGTCTACCTCTAAATTTTTCTCCAATGATCATAATTGTGTTGCATGCAACAAAGGTAAGCAACACGAGCCTCCTACAAAGTCACACCGCAGTGAGCATTATCTCGAGCCTCTTCACCGTTACATATGGATCTATTTGGTCCAACTCAAGTCGAAGCATTGATCACAAGTACTTTTGTTTGGTTATCACCGATGGATATAGCGATTTTGTTGGGTGTTCTTTCTAAGGACTAAAGATGAAACAACTCCAAGGTCAAATACTTCATCACCCTCGTTGAAAATCAGTTGAACAAGAAGGTTAAGGAATTCATGTGATAATGGGACAAAGTTCAAGAATGCTATTATTATAGAACTCTATAGGTCTAAAGGGATAAAAGGGACTATAGCAATCCAAGAACCCCGCAACAAAATGGGGTAGCCGAAAGAAAGAATAGGACCTTGATAGAGGTCGCAAGATCAATGCTTGCAGACTCTAAATTGCCCACTATGTTACGGATCAAGTCGCTGGCACGACTTGCTATGTGTTAACAGGTCTCCATTACTAGACCTCAACTCAAAACACCATATGAACTTCTCTTTGGGAAGGTTACAAATATTCATTACCTTAAACCTTTTGGTTGTCAAGTGACCATTCTAAACACCGTGATCCGTTGGGGAAGTTTAATGAGAAAGGCGATGATGGTTATATTATGGGTTATTCACCTAACAACAAGGCTTACAGAGTGTACAACTTATCCGCCAAGAAGATAGAGGAGACTTTGAACCCGAGATACCGGAAGATAAGCCCAATGTTCAAGGACGGGGTCATGTGTGGTCTTTTGACCTTGACTACCTAACCGATTATCCGGGGTATACTAGACATATGGCTAACCAAAGTGTAGGCTCTCGAGAATCTCCCACTAACAATGCAGTACCTTGGATGCGACTGAAGTGATTTTGAAGATGATGAACAACCCATTCTTGTGCCTCTTTCTCCCTAACAATGTTGCAAGTAACTCTTCTAGAGATTCTTCACCGAGAGTGAAGATGAATCACACTATGCCGAGGACCTTGCTAGGCTCCGGACTCAAGAGTTCGCAGGCTAAGCTTGAAGTCGAGAAGGTGAATGGGGAGTTTGCAAATGAGGTCACGTTGAAACCATATTTCACGACAATGATGCAATCTCTCCCATCGTCATCAAATCTGCTGAAAGCTCGTCTCACATTACCCTATTCCTACTAGAGTGTCCATGACTTTGGTGAACAGATACTCGCTTTCCAAGTCCTTCGATCTTGGAAATCATCAACCCAACCGCATCTTCACCTCACCTTCCTATGACACAACTTTTGTACCAACTGTGTCTAATCTTGAACCTACCATTGAAGTCAACCCCATCGCTACTAAAAGAATCAACATAACTCACCCTCAATCCAACATTATTGGTGACCTTCTAGCTCCCGTTAGAACTCGAAGGCTATCTCTAGTCCTAAATTTGGACAAAGTTGCTTTTCTCTCCTATGTCTCAAATCAAGAAAGAGACAATCACACGGACTACAAGCATTGTCTCATTTGCGTGTTTTCTTTCTCAGTAGAACCAACCAAGGTCTCTCAAGCTCTTGAAGACTCTAGTTGGATTGAGGCAATGCAAGACTTAAATGCACAGCTTCAAAACCAACAAGTTTGGATCTTGGTACCATTACCGGATGGAAAATATGCTATTGGAACTAAATGGATTACAAGAACAAAAGAGATGCAAGGGTGTGGTTATTAAAAACAAAGCAAGATTAGTAGCTCAAGGTTACGAGCAAGAGGAGGGATTGATTATGATGAAGTGTTTGCACTGTTGCTAGAGTAGAGGCTATTCAATTTTCTTGGCCTATGCATCCTACATGGGCTTCATGTCAGATCGATGGATGTTAAAGGTGGTTTTCTGTATGGTGAGATAGAAGAGAAGTTTATGTCACACAACCCAAAGGATTTGAAGACCCGATCATCCTAATCATGTTTACAAAGTAGTTAAAGCTCTCTATGGACTTCATCAGCACCAAGGGCATGGTATGCTAGGCTTTCATCATTTCTGCTGAAACATGGCTACGTAAGAGGTGCCATTGATAAGACTCTTTTCGAAGAAGAACTTGATGACATCATACTTGTGCAAGTGTATGTGGATGACATCATTTCGGATCCACTAAAGAAGCTTGGTTTAGGGAATTTGAGGATCGATGAAGGAGAATTTCGATGAGTGCTATGGGGAGCTTACTTTCTTTTGGGTCTCCAAGTTCAAGAGAACAAGATGGGATATTTATCACCAAGATAAATATGTGAGGGACATGTTGAAGAAATTTGGTATGGAAGGTGTCGAATCGCCACAACACCTTATGAAGCTCAAAACAAAAAGCCAACAATGAACCGAGATCTTCCTGTGAATGTTCATTTATACGAGATCTATGATTGGTTCATTAATGTATCTAACAACTTCAAGGCCCGATATTACCTTTGTTGTGAGTGTTTGCTCTCGACATCAAGTCACTCCTCTTACTTCCCATCTCAATGCGATCAAGAAGATCTTTAAGTACCTCAAAGGCCAACCTCATTTGGGCCTTTGGTACCCAAAGAGTCTCCTTTTAAGTTGGAAGCATATAGTGACGGTGATTATCTTGGTGCAAATCGGATAGGAGATCCACAACCGGAGGTCACAATTCCTTGGAACGAGACCGATTTCTTGGCGGTGCAAGAAACAAACCATTGTGGCTACCTCAACCATCAAGCGTAGTATGTTGTCACGCAAATTGTTGTGGATGTGTCCTTTGGATTCAAAACCAATCTTTGGATTATGGGTATAACTTCATGAACACAACTCTTTTATTGATAATCGTAGTACCATATGCATTGTCAAAATCCAGTTTTCACGGTGAGAACCAAACATATTGAAATCGTGCACCACTTTATACGAGATGCATATGAAAAACATTTGATAAATGTGGCGAAAATTCATCTGAGATGATAATGTGGCGATCTCATAACAAAAGCTTTTGATGGACCAAGGTTCAACATCTAGTGGTCAATATTGGAATGCTTAACCCTTAACGCAAAGTTTAAGGAGGCATAGGCCTGGGGAGGCATATGCCTCGTGGAGGATTTTTCTTTGTCTTGTTTGTTTTTCTTAGTTAAAAAAAAAAAAAAAAAAAAAAAAACCCTAACTTTCTTTTGCGGTGTTTGTTACACTTTATTGATGGTTTTAACTCACTAGATATACCTTGTGTGTATCAAAGAGTTGACTAGTCCAAAGGGTACACTTTGGTAAAGACACATCAAATCATTTATAGTGTAATGGTTTGCTCAAAATCATAGGGTCCGCAACCACCCATGCTTAATTCTTTGAGAGTTGTATGGTAATCAATTCACCATGGTCTATTCCTTGTTGGAATCCAAGAATTAGCTAGCCCACAAGTATATGGCTTGTGGTAAAGGCAACTCGAATCCATATTTGGTTATCAATTCACCAATTCTAAGAATTGACTAGTCCCGAGCAAACGGCTACGGTAAAGACACATCAAATCCGTTTATATAGTTCTTTGATTTGCTCATAAATCGATGGTTATCAATGTACCATAGTTTTGGACTTAAACATCCGCTACTCCAGTAGTGATGGCTATTGGTAAAGAGACATCAAATCCATTATTTTCAATGATTCACCTCTCACAGGAGTTAACACACTGGATGTGATAAGAATAGTATGCAACTAGTAAGTTTTGATGTACAATATGTCATGTGTTGTTTGCAAAGACCAGGCGTTTCAAAGTTTTCTCATCATAGAGATGAGATTATTATTAGTTCTTTACTCTCGATGTTTGAGAACAACTCTAGTCTCAAGTCTCTAAGATCTATCAAGGTAGGAAACTGGAACTTAACCAAGTCAAATTCCGGTTTAGGGAGGATTGTTGGGAATTATGCAGTAGGATTTCTGCATCAATCTTTGAAGGATTCTCTGAAGTAGAGCGGCGGTCTGTTGAAGAAGAGATTCTCAAGTATAGAAGCCGTCTTAGTGTTCTCACCAAGTTTCGTATACATTTTTTTCACATCTATTCCAAGAGCCAATACTTACAAAACACTTTAAAACAATTTAAACGTAAACTCTGCCACACAAGCAACATTAAACACAACCCCTTGTAAACACTTAAATTTATTTAAACACTTTGAGTCATGAGTACACAAAACTGTAAACTAAGAATCGCCATACTAATTTAGGCTGCGTGTTGGAACCACTTGTCACTTGATCTCTTTGTGCTTTATTCAACGAACTGCTAAGGTGAGTTTATGTTGGGAATTATCTGAGTAGGATTTACCATCATCTTCTTAGAAGGATTCGCTGAGTAAAGCGTAATCTCTTGAAGAAGAGATTCTCATTGAAGTATAGAAGCCGTGCCGTGTTTCTACTGAAGGGTGGAAGGCGACTAGGATCAAGATGCGCTTTATTATTTAAATGCTAACCCATCATTATTCTTGTAACGCCCGAGGTTAGCATGGGTTTTATTGTACCGCTCAATATTATTTAGTGTTTTAGTCATTAAATGCATGCTTGCATGTTTAGTCGATTAGTAGTAATAGTTTAGGTTCCTTGTCTATAAAAGGAACCTCATAGTTTGTAATAGATAACTCATCCGAAACATAGTGTTTTAGTTAATAAAGATCCATAGAGGATTTAAGTGTTCTTAGTTATAACAACTTGTATTTACTTTCCGCTATAGAATACGGGTTGTACAGATTCTCTATTAGTTTGCTTATGATTACATAGGCAACACTAACGATCCACGAGTGCTCGAGATCTGTCAAGGTCTGTCTGTGTTCAACAGTTTATAGCCCTACTTTTACTCTTATTACTTGTTTTATAAAACTATGGGGTGAGAAACATGCAAAACTCTTTTCGGACCTGAAACTGAAAACACTATTACGTGAAACAACCTTGAATCCCAACTATGCTACCGTTAGTTCCCTTTGGAGAGGCGCGATTGTTATGAATAGATCTATTGGGGATGACACCCCCGTTCGAGTTTGACCGGATAGGCAAACGCCGGGCGTATATCATATCATATTGATTGAGTGTTCTAGAAATACACTTGCTGGGCTTTTACTTATCATGCTTCTAGATGCATGCACACTGTCGTAGTTTCGGTCGCATGAACTTGGTACTAGCGTAATATCCTTTTTGCATATAGTGTCATTCATGGATCGGAGATGCTATATGTGCAACTGTGGTCCAACTTGAAAACTTGATTACTTAAACCTACGAACTCACCAACATTTGTGTTGACATTTTAGCATGTTTTTCTCAGGTTTACTTATTGGCGTGGGCAATGGCAAAGGTATTCGTTGAAGACTGGCATCCGAAGTGTTTCCAATCATATTTAATACAACTTTTAATGGGACAATATATATTTTTATGGGCTTTACTTCCGCACTTTGAAACAATATTGTAAAACTATATCTCAAATTAATATATCTTTCGATAATGGAATAAAATTTTCCATTCTTTATCACCTTGTGTTATGATATTTGATTTAGTAGCACCCCATGACCCGAACGCTTCCGCTGTGAAATTTTGGGGGTGTTACAGCGACCAACATCTCCATTTCGTCCCTAGGGGACGTCGTCGTAGTAAGGGTCGACACGTCACACCCCCGACTGACCGAGAGTCGAACGAGTTATTACACTTAGTCTTAGGTTATTTTGATTGGTTATTTGGATTTCAAAATAGTTAGGTCCACATCATTCTTTTGCTTATGTCGTTTCCACGTCTTAATATAAGTTGTCATTAGTAGGTACGTTATTTTTATACATACAAGTCATTTTATTTAACGCTTCATCTAACTCTTACTATAGCTCTATCATAAAAATTAATTTTCTTCATGAAAATGGCATTCAAAACTTGTAATAATAGATTAGTTTTGAAAATTATGTTAATATCTGTTAAAAAACAATTTTGTGTTGGGCAAACAAAAGTTCGTGTGTATAAGGACAAAATCGAAAGTTTGTAACAAGACATGAAACACTTTTTGATTTTAAAGTTTGGTATAACATTAAGCCAAGTATGTAACTATCATATGGGTTAAACTATTTAAAATATAATTTTTGATTTTTAAGAACTTATAATTTTTAGATTATGGTCAAATGTTCATATTTGAAACATAAATAAAAGCAAAATGTTTATTTAGCATTTAGTTTTATATCATGTAACACACTAATAACATGTGCTGTTATAGGAGGGTAATGACCATCCTGTGTTTATCAAACTCATATTAAAGGGCATGTTTATCATTTCATATAACTTTCATCACGTGGCATAGTTATTCCTCGTTAGTCATTCTAGTGCAAGCAAGGTCCTTTTTTCATTAAGTCATTTCCACGGTCCTTCTAGTTAAGAAATGCGATGAAAATCGGGGTGTTGAAAAAACAAATCAAGAAGTTACGCAATGATAAAGACATGGAGTTTTGTGGAAGTGAATTTAACAATTTTGCAAGAACGAAGAATTGCCTAACATCGCACTGTGAGGATGACACCTCAAAAAAATGGTGTAGCTGAGAGTATGAATCGTAATCTTTTGGAGAGAGTTCGATGTATGATCTAGATGTTGGCCTTGCACTTGTTTTGTTGGCTAAAGGACTATCGACCGCTTGTTACATACATAAATAATCTCTCCTTGCGCTCCTCTTGTTTCGAGACTCTAAAGGAAGTTCGATTAAGCTTTCGTGCTAATTACTCTAATTTGAGAATATATCTGTCTCTAGCTTATATGCATGTCAATGAGGGCAAGCTACAACTATTGGTTTTGCTCTAGTCATATCTGTAACTATACATATAGAAATATGTAAGCCTATTGGAGGCACACACGTATACACTTAGAGAAACTTTTAGTTAATGTAATTAATATATTATAAGTATTAATTGTATAAAGTAATGTTTCACGAAATGATTTAACGGCCGTTAATTAACCGTTAGAAGCGTATTTAACTATCGGGCTAAACTAATTATTAAGTAATGGACTTAGTTAATTAGTAAAAGTCGAAAACGAACCCATGAAACCCATGGTGGGTTGGGTCGGCCGAATAGGTGAAAAGCGTGGTGTTTGTGTTTGACTTGGAGTGAAAGTTAGGTTTTTAGTATATAATGAACCTCGTGGTTCAGTATTTACTAATCCTTGAAATCTCTAAAACACTAAAAAGACCCGACCCTCTCTCTTTGTGACTAAAACCGATCGAAAACCCCTAGATCTTTAGGGATTCAATCACCTATCCAATAACAAAGCCAAGTAGCCTCGTTTGTTCAATCGTGAAGCAAGTACTAGCATTTTAACATTCTTGGTTAACTTGTAGTGTGTGTAACAATAGAGAAAAACTCATCATAGTTGTTATTGTGTTTTGATCCAAGAAAGATTCAAGAACAAGATTCAAGAACATTACTTGTTTTAGTAATTCAAGTAATACGAGGTTAGTAACTATGCGTTAATTATTTGTTAATCCATATTCATCAAACTAGATCCATCCACTGCGTACTCATGGTAATAATGGTTATTAGTTTGCTAATCCCAATAGTGGCATCACAAGTCAATCGTTTAATGTTATGGGTTATACTACTTAAAAAACATAAAATTGACCTAAAAACTTGTTTTTTTTAGTTTTCTTAATCCGAATTTTATAAGTCCTTGGGGCATTTTTTTTCTTGCAAAAATTCGACCCTAAGGGTCTTCAAAATTAGTCTTTTGAAAACCCTAGGTCTTGGATTTACGTGTTTAAATCAAAGAATTTTTACGTGTTACAATTCTTTGATGTTTTGGCTCTTTTTTTGTATTATTAGTTATAATAATCAATGTCAAGTACATGCATACTTGTCATGGATGATAAGCCAAGAATCTTGTTTTTGACATATTAATTAATTTGTTAATCGTTTAAGATGGACTTTTCTGATAATCAAGGTCTTCGAAATCGAGTTTCTCGATGTATGTGGTTTAATTGTCTAGATTTATCGGCAACAAGTAGGGGCCTTTGATTACTCCAAAAGTTAGGGAAGACTCTTTAAAGGGTTTTTCGGGTATTACATGTTATTGCTTTATTTATTTATCGTATTTTATAAGAGTTTGTTTTCACCTCATCTCTTCTTTGTCTGTTTTATTTGCATTTAGTTGTTCCTTGTGACATGTTGTTTTATTTGCAAAAGGATTCTTGAAATTAAAATGGACATTAAACTATCATAATTTTCTCCCGTGACGAACTTGCATGAACATTAGTTTAATAAACTTTAACTATAAGAGACTTAAAGTTTTTGCGCGATTTATTAATGACCAATATTTGATCAAACTAATGTCTCGTGTGTTTATAACGCATTAGGCCGGGCTTACATACCGTTATTTTCTTTCGCGACGAACACACAAGTAAATTGGTTATAATCAAATGGTCTAGGGTTTGAGTGATCTTTAATCTTTTCTGTGCCACTATATGCTTCGGCATATGAGGCAATTATTAGAAGAACTTGAGTCTTTATATCTCTTGCAGAGTACAATATAGGGTTTGATCATTCTTTAATATTTTCCCGTGATAAAAGTGCGCCTAAAAGTTGAAAATTTGTTTTTTGCAAACTTGTGATACGAAGATGTGTGCATGCTTCTTCTTACACTTTTGATACATGCTTTATCAAAATTATGTGATACCCTTATTTGTATTTATGTCTTTTCCATCCAGTTATGAGAATGTTGTAATATCCTTTTACTCTGTGTGATAATTAGGTGAATTGCCACCCAAGGTGTCTATCCTCTACACGTGAGACCTAGAGTAATTTACAAATGTTTTTCATTGGACAAATTAATCGAGTTAAGCAGGTGAGATCCTTAACCCTAGGCATAAGATGAGACTAAACATGTATGACACTAGTAGCTTGTACTCTAGTGCCATAAGTCTCATAAATCTAAGAATTACACTAGTAATGCAATTATCGCCCGTCGCTTACCTCTTGCACCCACAAGACTTACCAGAGTAGTGAGACTACCGTGATGAGTGGGAGTTCAAGTAGGATCTTAGTCTTTTATTAAATTAATTGTTTTACTTTAAAAACATGGCTATCTAATTTTTTAAAAGAATTATATATCAAAAATACTAAAATTTTGAACTTCGTTTTAATGTAGATGGCATTAGCTGGTCAAATCGTCAACAATTCGATTTTTAGATCTTTTCTTGAAAAAGAAGAACTTAGTGGACCCATCTTTCTCGACTAGTATCGCAACTTGAGGATTATCCTCATAGCCAAGAAAAGTTGCCTTATCTAGAACACCCCATGCCGGTTGCTCCCGTCCCTATACATCCTGCTCAGGTTGTTGCTCATGATGTTCTTGCTACATACACCCGTTGGGTGGATACATAGTAGGAAACCGATTGTTTTATGCTTATAAGCATGATTCTAAATCTTCAAAAGAATCTGGTTCAGTTCGGTGCATATGACATGCTTCAGGAGCTGAAGACTATGTTTTCTCAATAAACAGAACAAGAACTTCTTGAAACCGTGAAAGCTTTTCATGCTTGTAAACAAGAAAAGGGACAATTTGTGAGCTCTTATGTCCTAAAGATGAAGGGCTACATAGATAACTTGGAACGCCTTGGTCACCCCATGTCCTTACAACTTGGAGTAAGCTTGATACTTACCTTTCTGTCTAAGGAGTATGAAGGATTCATGCAAAACTATAATATGCATGACACGAAGAAGACAGTAAAGGAGATGCATTCCATGCTCAAGTTACATGAGAGAGGACTTCCCAAGAAGGTTGCTACCCCTACTGTACTTGTGATCAATGCAGGAAGGATCTAGAAACATAACAAAAACAAGAAACTGTAACTTGCTGCTCAGGACAAGAATCATGGTAATGGCAAAGCTAAGCTCTCTTATGCTCCCAAGCCAAAGGTTCCCCCCTCCACCAAAGAAAGAGCACCCTACCATCATTTTCATGAGGTGGGTCATTGGAGGAGGAATTGTCCTTCATACCTTAATGAGTTGATGCAAAAGAAGAACAATACTAGCCACGCTAGTACATCAAGTATCTTTGTCATAGAACTATACTCTTATCCTAGTAAATCCTCGGGTATGACACTGCCTATGGTACTCACATATGTAATACTACTCATGGACTTAGGGGAAGCAGGAAACTGAAAGCTGGAGCTTTGAACCTGTACGTGGGTTATGGAAACCGTGCAGCTGTTGAAGTTATTGTAAGTTTTGACTTAATTTTACCGAATGGTTTATGTATGTTCTAGACAATTGTCTTTATGCACATTCTATTAATAGGGGTATTATTTTAGTTTCTCGTTTGAAAGACAATGGTTTTATACATTGTTTTACGGATTATGGTATTTCAGTTTCTAAGGACAAAATATTTTATTTTAATGCTATTCCTAGAGATGGTGTTTTTGAAATTGATATATGATGCATGATTTCTGACTAGGTTTTAATATTTATAATCTCGTCTACCTAAGGTTTACCTAATGCACTAACGGGCAGTGTATCCGGTCGTGTGTAGTGTAGTAATCGGTAAAGCCGATGTCGTCCCAAGAGCTATAAGTGCGGATCCTAATTTAAGTCTAATAATTGATTTTAAAAGGGGTTTTGAGTTTGATTTATAATAAACTAAATAAACGAAATGAAACTAAAGCAAATAAAAGATGTAAACAATGAGTAAAGAGAAATGTGCTAGCCTAGTTACTAATCTTGTTACGCCATAAACCGGTTATAATGATACCACTCAGTCTAATAATGATCTTTTGGACGGGTGCTTCAACCAGTCTATGTGACATATCAACCGGTTTAATTAATTATCTTTTAGACCGGTGCTTTAACCGGTCTATATGACTTTTATCTTTTAGACCTCCCTTCATCTAGACCGGTTGGGTACCTGTCTAAAAGGCCTTTTTTGTATTCTTTGTATTTTCCATTTTCCACTTTGTGACTAATAAGTGACATTGGGGGGTTTCATTATCATTACACAGGCTTCACTAGATCATTTCCATAACAAACGCCGTCATTTTGGAAGAACTTTGATCCACAGACGTACAGACTCCTTAAAAGCCAGTCTTATCCATAGAAACTGAATTCTTAGGAGTGTTTTATGCTTCACACTATTATTTTGAAGTAAAACTAGAGTATATGTTGTATAGAAACTTGATTCGTTGAGTAACATTTCTATCGTTTATTCAATTCATTGGTCAGTGGCTTTCAATACTTCATATAATACTTTGAAGTGAACAAATACTGCACACGTACTACTTAGTTTTCATCAGTATCAATAACTGTTTATTTAACATGTTCTGTTATGTTGTGTTTATTTATATACAACTGATACCGCTATTATCTTCTTTACATTTATCATGTATATAGACTAGCTTGTATTCAGTTAGTCATGCTCTCCCACTTTACAATTAACTGGTACCAGACACCACCCTCTTTCTTTTTAGCTTGTTCCCTGATACCTCGTGTTTTTTGTCCGCAAATGAAAAAAACCTTTGCATGCGCTTTAACCGATACCCACTATACCTTGGCTTCGTGAGTTTGGGATGACGTCTTCTGAATCTATAAAGTGTCCTACACAGGTGTATAAACAACGCAAGAGCACAAACTATGCCAAAAACTAGAAACAGCCCCCAAAAGCTTTCTAGATTAAGTTGGTTCGATACAAAGGACAAGCTTTGTGGGCCACAAGCGTTTTTGTTAAGCCAATGGTCATGAATCTTCCGAAGCTCTCGTGTTTCTGTTAGTTTTAGTATTGCATTCGACATGTCAACCGCCAATGGAGAGTCCCTCGGAAATGCCTGTTAGAATTATAAATAAGAAATGATATTTATAAGGGATAATACCTTTATAAAGCATTATACTTGTCCAAAAATACTCGTAGCGGAAAATAAATAAATAAATAAATACTCTTGCGAGTATTAATGGTGACATTTTGTCTTTATGTGAGTAGTTTGACCATTTTACCCTTTATGTAATTTACCCTAAAGACAGTGGATGCAATTTTTGCAAACTAATAGGGTAAAATAGTCATCACAGGTTTTTCACTACACACATAAAAACAAAAGTGTCAATATTAATACTTACATAAACACAAGATGCAAACACTAAAAGAGTATTTTTGAAGAAGTATTATGCCTTTTAAAGTATTATCCCTATTTATAATTTACCGATAAAGACACAATTTTATCCTTTCATAGTTTTTCACACAACTTACATCAACATTTGTCTATTGCCATGAAGTATAATGCAGGCCAATGTTTTATAAAGGATGCCAACATTAAAAGAGTATTTTTGAAGAAGTATTATGATTTTTAAAGTATTATCCCTATTTATAATTTACCGATAAAGACACAATTTTATCCTTTCATAGTTTTTCACACAACTTAGATCAACATTTGTCTATTACCATGAAGTATAATGTAGGCCAATGTTTTATAAAGGTCGCATAAAATTTAACTAGAGAATAGTTGGCTGAGCCATAAAGATTCAACAATTTGAGTAAGATACTTACAAATCCCATCCCACTCTTTGTGAACTCTCCACCAACAACCTGAAATCCGCAGTGCTTTGAGAGGAAAAGATCAACATACGGCCTTTCATCAACAATCGCAGCAACTGCTCTTGACAAGAGTTTCTCATCATATTCTTCTGAGGTTCCAAGAGACACAAGTCTTGATCTTGGGATGTTGAGTTCCTTCACCAAATAATCCTCGATATATGTTCCCTCCGGAAATCCAATAAGCTCATTGCCTATGGTCATTGATTCGATGCCGCTGATAGGAGTTTGTAGTTGTTGCACAGTTAGAATTGATGTCAGGCTTGCAGTGTAGCTTGAATTTACAATTAGAACTACAAATAACCAGATGACGACAACCATACGACCAAGGGTGCTCACGGTATTTTCTCCTGAAACAATCAAATCAATCATAAACAAGTCACCTAAATTGACTCATTTGATAGTACACAAGTTTTAGAAGATTAAAAGGTTCGGAGGTTTGAAGCTTTACTGTGCGCGAAAAACATAGTTGAGAAGGTAAACCTGCAAAAAGTTAACAGCTTTTCTCAAAGTGTGATGATTCAAAGTAAGAACTATCAAGAAAGCAATAACAAGCCTCAAGTACTCACCACATTACAGTGACAATTTGTTTCCTTGGTGGGCCCCTAAATTCGTCATTGTGCCGGTGTTCTAATAACCACACTAGAGCTCCAACAAAGATGAAGAAAAGAGAAGTGACACCCCACAATTCTGGACTAAATGGTTGCAAGTAAGCCCAAGAACTTGGGTGTGCTTTATGTATGTTAACTACTACTACCAGGCCAGACTCGATATATGGCTTTGTGAAGTCCACAGATTTAGTGCGGTTACTGACAATTGTTATATCACCAACAGCTGCATCAAACTCCTACAAAAAACACATGCATGTGTGACCAATTTGTATCCAATAGCAATTTATTTTGTAATCTTTAAACACTTACATTAGATGCAACCTTATTTAGAAGGTCCGAGTAGCTTGGGTTGTTGTGACCGTTCCCAAACATGATGAACTCGTATGGAAGAGGATATGGAAGCAACTTTATGGCAGCAAGGAATACATCGATGCTAAAACCAGCAACTTGTTTGGTACCATTGACTTGCATAACCAGTTCTTTAAAACCAGCTCTTATTGGAACTCCAATCCTCAAAGGTCTCCCATTGTTGGTAAATTCCCATCCACGAGGTTTCTCTTTTGTGTTCCCAGGCCATACCACACTTCCCAGTCGCTGGTTGTTTGATGAAATGTTGGATGGTATTACATTAAAAGAGCTCTTTGGCGTCTGAACAGATAGCCCAGAATAGTTAGACCAGTATCCAACTAGTTGGCCTTTTGTGTGTAAAACATTGATGACATCAAAAGAAGGATTTCGCAAAGATCTGTCTGGATTGAACGAAATGGGCCCCGTTAGACCAGCCATATTTGTCTGCAGTATGTTGCTTAGCATCTGCTTTCCCCCATCAAAAATGCTAAGGGTTCTAAGGAGAAAGGGCCTGGTTCCAGTTATGTTACTTAATCTTGAATCACTGGAGAATGAAATCTTACCACCTTCTTTTAGAAACTTGTCTATTGCATGAGCAATTATCCAGACAGTATCATAAGCATATAAACCGTAGGGATTGAGTCCAATAGAGCCCCTACTTAGATTCTTCCACCGTCTTGAGAAAGCTTTCTTCTTGTATGAATCTGGTGTATGTGGGCGAAGTGTCAAAACGCCATGTAAAGTCTCACCAGTCTTGGGAGGAATGCCAGTAGAATCAAGTTCAGCTGATAGCCAAGCAGTTGCCATCCATACATATCCTCTTTTCATCATGTCAAGACTCTTGGCAATCTTAAAGATCATAAGGCCAGTTTCAGGATATGTGTGTACAAGAATGACACGTGATTCCATAGACATGACCTTCATCAATCTTTCTTTGATAATCTCCCGAGTTAATTTTCTATTAACCGGAAGTGGTGCTTTACCAGATAGCCTGCAACGTTTCTTTGTAAGTTCATTACCAAACACATTGATACCATTACGAAACTGATCACTATCAGTGTAGATTGCGGTGACTTCTCTATAACGAAAGTAGCTCACTATAGCAGCAAATGCTTTCATCTGATAAAGATCATTCGGGGCTGTTTGGAGAAAGTATGGGTACTGGAAAGGTGAAAGTGAGGGGTCGAGAGCGGTAAATGATAATAACGGGACATGCAGTCCATTTGCAAGTTGTGAAAGCACTGCAGCCACCTCAGAACTTTGTGGACCGATAACAGCTACAGAAGGGATCTCCAAGTACCTCAATGCTGAAAAAAATAAAATTTCTACTGAGTATTCGATACAAAATACATTATAACTTTCTATTAGTATTCGATACAAAATATATTATAACGTTCTAACACTGATTAAAATAACACTATTGACAGGAATTTTTTTTACCGCCAAATATGCCATAGACACCGGAATAGTTTGAGTCGTGAATTGAAATAGTCAGTCGTCTTCCTGGTAGAACTATGGGATCAGAATTGACATCATCTACAGCAGCCTTCAGGGCAATGCTCGAGACTCTTCCATGGATGGTTCCCAATGCAACAACGTAACCGATATTTATGATATCAGTTTTTGAATTTACAGCTGAAAAGGCTCCAAGAAACATAATTACAAAAAGAGGAACAAACGACAAACTCATAATTATATTGTTTCAGTTGATAAGACAACAACAACGTTGTTCTCCAAATAGAATGGATACAAACAGGCGTAGATTGATATTCAGCAAGAAAAGTTGGCATAAGCCCTCTCAAATATGTAAGGAATAAAATTAAAATTTATTTATGCATTGTTCTAGTAGATTGTTCTGTGAATCCACTATCTCTTCACATTTGTGGTTCAAAAGAATATGTTTCCCTTCGTTACCCTCCAAAACATGCATGAATAAAAAGAGAGATGTACTACACATTATTGAAATAAAATATAAAAAAATAAAAAGACAATAACCTTCTCAACAAGTTTGACATAAAAATTGAACACGCATAAGCTTTACATGGAGGTGGTTTTGCTTGCTAATGCTGCAAAAAAGATGCTAATGATCCAACGTGTCTATGTTTAATAATAAATTAGCCATTTAAACCATTAAATCATCACATATTAAACTTTATAAAGATACGTATAATATAAATATTACCTCTAAATCTTGTTGCTTATGAACCTCAAGTACAGTCTTCTATATATATAGCAATTCCTGTTCTCTACTTTTCTGAGATCCAACTGTTCAAATCAACTCAATAAGTTCTTCACATTTTCGCCCATCGTATTTTATGAACACCCAAAGGCCAAAGGTGACTGCTGCTGCTCTTCCTCAACAACAACAGATGGGGATGAGAATGACCCATGATCAACTTCATCCGTTCCCCATCCCTTGGTCCTTTACATTTATGACTACTAATGCCAATGATACAACAGTTACAACCAAGAAGACGAAAGTTAATGATAAATATTTCTAAGATTTAAAAGGAGTAAAGTCCAAAATACATCCCTGTGGTTTGCCCCGTGGTGTTGTTTTCATCCCTAAACTTTTTTTTGGCACAAAATCATCCCTCCGTTAGTAAAGTTGGCACAAAATCATCCCTCCGTTAGTAAAGTTGGCACAAATACATCCCTCCCGTTAGCAAATTCAGTTAATAAGGACTAACGGTGCAAATTTTTCTCCGTTATCTGCCACGTGTCATCGGGTCGAATCAATGAACGGGTCGGGTTGCCACGTGGACCAATGAGGTGGTGCCACGTGGCATTGGTAAAATAAATCACCAATTTGTCACCCCCCGGATTCGAACCTGGTCATTTGGGTGGGAAGCAAAGCTTTGCCCAACTGAGCTAGGCATAGCTTCAAGTAAATATCCTTAAATTTAATACATAACCCTTACTAAAAGTTAAAAGCGAATTCAATAATAACAAAATGTTGATTTGGGTTTTGGCTATCAATTTATGAGGTTATATGGACTGTCAAAAATTAATAAATACACCGTCGGACTCGTTTTTCGTGCTCTTTCCAATGGTATGCTCGGGAATTTTTTCGACTTAGTTTGAACCTCGAAAAATGCGAAAATCATCGTTTTTCTTTGTTTTGCATTTTGAGGTCCAAACTAAGTCAAAAATCCCAAGCATCTCGTCGGTTTCGTTCTTCGTGCTCTTTCCAATGGTATGCTCGGGAATTTTTGACTTAGTTTGAACCTCGAAAATGCAAAAATCACTATTTTTCTTTGTCTTTGCATTTTTGAGGTCCAAACCAAGTCGAAAAAATTCTGACTCTACATCGAGTCGTTCTTAGTGCTCTTTCAATGGTATGCTCGGAGAATTTTTGATTCAACAAACCTCGAAAATGCGAAAACCAAGAAAAGCGATGATTTTCGCATTTTCGAGGTTCGTTTGAAATCGAAAAATTCGAGCATACCATTGAAAGAGCACGAAAAAACGAGTCCGACGATATTTTCTCAAATTTTGAACCGCCCGAACCCTTTAAAATGACGGTCAAATTTCTATTTATAAAGGACCAACTAAGATGGGTTAAATAGAACCAAATGGACTAATATACATGAAGGTATGCCCATCTCAGATGGGTATCACCTTTGTCTCCACTCAACCCTCCGGGTTCGATCCCGGGAGGAAAAGTTATGATTTATTTTCTAACGCCACGCTGGCACCCGTTGGTCCACGTGGCAACACGACCCGACCGTTCTGACCCGACCCGACCCGACTCATTTACCGACCCGACCCGACCCTCGTTGACCGTGGCACCACTCATGTGGTGACACGTGGCGATTAATAAGCGTTGACCACGGGGACGAATTTGTAAATAAATTTAAGGACATTGGTTGCAATTTGTTCCTTGCCACAAGGACGATTTATGTAAATATAACGGAGATATATTTGCACCGTTAGTCCTTATTAACTGAATTTGCTAACGGAGGGATGTATTTGTGCCAACTTTACTAACGGAGGGATGATTTTGTGCCAAAAAAAAGTTTAGGGATGAAAACAACACCACGGGGCAAACCACAGGGATGTATTTTGGACTTTACTCATTTAAAAGGGTTAATGTATTTAAAATGTATCTTACTTGTCACAAATTCCACTTTTTTTTTGCAAATTCATGTACTAAACTTTCAAATTTCGTCACTTTGGTGTATTTTCGGACCATTTTACCCCTCCCCGATAAAGGAGTCTTAACAAATTGAAGGGTAAAATGGTCCATAGATATACTAGAGTGACGAAATTTGAAAGTTTAATTAGTACATGAATTTGCAAAAAAAAAAGTTTGTTACACAGACCTGAAATTTGTGAAAGTAAGATACATTTTAAATACATTAGCTCGATTTAAAAAGGGCTAGAGTTTATTTACTCTCGGGTCTATCCTGGGATTAGGGGTACGATCTGTCTACATTATACCTCCCTCATACCCTGCCCCGGCGGGATTGGGTTCGTTGTTGTTGTTGTTGTTGTTGTTGTTGTTGTTGTTGTAATTTCTTAAAAATCACTTAACGTTTGCATGAAAGGAAAGCATCAATCGTCTTCATGGCAGCAGCCATTGATGGTTTGCATTCCAACTTAACAAGGGAAACATATGCACTTTACATTATAGATAATTATATTATATGCTAACCCACAAGCATATTTCTCTTGCTAATAAACGTACTGCTGATTGTGTTACGGCTTTAGAACTCATGTCATAAGTTCTATACTAGATATACACCCATTCCCCATTTGACTCGTTTATACGTTTTGTCTGTTTCCAATCAATACTCGCGTGCATATACGAGTTCAGAACAAACAAAAGTTGAAATTAAATTGCATGTTAGGTCCGCCGTTCAAAAAGAAAGAAAAAAAAAAAAAAAAAAAAACTTAAAAGGTAAATTGTTGGTTTTAGGGTCTTGATAATCATAGATTGCTTGGATAATTCTTGAATAGTGTAATAGTCCACTTTCCTGATACAATATTTCTACCCTATTAATTGCCTTGGGTTACAAGAAATTTGTATAGAGATAAGACAAGAATGACTCAAATTCTAGGCAAAAGAAAGAGAACAAAACATGGAGAATTTGTTGTATGTGTTCTTATGATTGTTCATCTTCTTCATGAAAGACCAAACTTGTGTTTATATATAATAAACACTAATGGTAGTTGTAGGGAAAAGTTGCGTCTCTTGGTGAAAAGTCACACCTTTTAATAAATGGTTACAACTCTTCAATTACTTTCTGCAACAAATTTGTGACAGTTATAACTGTCACTAACTGCTGCCCATTGAAAGCATCAAAGCATATATCCATTAGCGACGACCAGTTTCTGTCACTAACTCGAATAAACATATCTTTTGAACCATTGCAACACTATTGTGACGAATAATTTCTGTCACTATAGAAAATATCCAAGGTCTTTACTCCTTGATATACATTCACAACCTTTACCATTATTGTACTTGAAATCAAGTTAATAGTTTATACAAGCGTGTACTCTACACCTCCGAACTCATATTATAACTTAACTTGAAATCCTTTTGGTCTGGGGCAGATCACCGTTACACAAAATGATTAATGACACTAAAATCACCAACAATCCTCCCCCATTTTAGTGTAATCCTTAATCACCCAAGTAATCAAAACAAATCAAACTCATGCATAAATGAAAATGTCTTTCGATTGAATTTTCATCTTAGTATACTACACATTCCAAATATTCGAGAATCGGGGTGTCGTAACAATTGAACCCGTCAACCCATTTGAATACCTGAAGATAATATACACACAAGTTTATTTCTCCAATGTTTATACTTGATGCTTTACAAGCCATGCGTCCATATCCATTCATGAGTATATACAAAGCCAAGTCCAAGCTTATTGAGCGGCAAAACTTCATACTCATATAGGTAGTTTCTTTTAATCATGCCACCTTGCACTTTTTCAAAGAACTATTAAGAAGATAAACTTCAACCTCTTTATCTTGCAGGTCCGAACACATTCCTTGGGATAAAATAACATGTGTTCCAATCTTTAAGTGTGAGCTTTCCACATTGAATTCAAGCTTCTAACGTTGTATTAAAATGGAATTGGGTGTCTCACCATTAGATAATTTAAATGGACTTTTTAACTCCCTAACACCGACTTGTGCGCTAAGGCTCTTGCGAACCTCTTTGCAAGTGGTAAGCTATAGATAGTTTAATTTCACTATCATAAAGCAATGAACATGGTAACATTGACTTTCAAACATAATACCACATGTTTATAAGGAAGTCCTTTAACCATTATACTTCTTTAAAACAAGAAAACAACGAGTCATGATGCAATTGTTGAATACGTTGTACAACTTTTTCCTTTGATCACAAGATATTACATTTATACCAAGTGTAAAATCCAACACTTTATTCCCTTGTAATCATCTTGATCAATTATCCAACTTACGTCAATATATCCTCATAATACTCAAAGGACCCACATTATATTCTAAACCGTTCACCATTGTTTTCACCAAATATGGCAATCCATGTGATGATGACTTCACCTTATACATTTCATTGACCATCATCACAAATAACTATATAAAATATTTATCATCGTAACTATGGGTACAAATCCTACCCATTCACATGTTAATGTTGTTTCCCTGATACAAAATATTACATTCACATCAAGTGTGAAAATCCTGTTGGGATTTTAGAACTAGTTAACCATTAACCTCTACGAGTACGCAGCGGATATTGGATCTAGTTAATGCAATTATGTTAAGAACGTATTTAATAAACAAATAATTATTACAATATTAATTAATTAAAAGGGATATAGAAAGGCTAACCTTGCTTGGCAATTGATCTCTAGTAACGGTACAAGAAACCAAAACGAAACCTTAAGTATCTAAAATAGATACCTCGAAGAGTATCACACACAAACCAGATTAACGTATACGTTCGATTAAGACGCTAGTCGAGAACGTAATTAATAAACAAAGTCAACAATAGTGACCACTTGAATATATCACAAAAGCGAAACCCAAAACACGCTTCTTCTTTCATATCTAAGTACCCCAAAGAAAACAAGCCAAAGCGACATTGTCAATTCCACCGATATCGGACAAGGAAGTTCCGATATCAATAGCTTCTGTCCGAGATGATACCACGACCGAAACCGAACAAAACCCTCCTTAGGCTGGCGATGTTGTGTCGACCGAAACAAGAGAATCGAGCAACTAATCCTAACTCCTAAACACTTGTAGTTTTGCAAGTTTAGGAATCAAGAAACCAAATACAAATCATAATCGACTTAATGAAGTAGTCGACCAAGATCTTTAGCGGTAAAAACTTAATCGGTTTATGGATTTGAGGTATGAAGTTATCCGTGAGAATGATCGAGGTTGTGTTTGCTTTATAGCAAAACAACCGACATAGTAATGAGCTAATAACTTGATCAACAAGCCATAACCCAAGAAAAAACCCATTCTTTGTCCCTTGCCCGATCACATAACCAAAGCCCATGGCTTGTCATATTTCGACCCATGTTCATCGAAAAAACAGCCCATGGATTAATATAAGAAATCGGGTCAAGTAATGCATATCGGTATAGTTATATTCAAGTATTATAAACGTTAAATCACGTATATCGTGTTTATCGCGTGTGCCCCATCGGCTCACACACTAATAGTCGTTTTGTCGTGTTTGAAAACTCCCACAAACCAACAGCTCCCACTTGGGAGTTGGTGTGTCGAATGGCACACAAAACTAACGACGAAACGCTTAGCAAACGCTCTCACTCGCTTTTTAACTAAAAGTGTCGAGAGAATAGTTTAAGTAAAGTTTCTCATAGCATGGTCATTCAATGTCTTGCTCTAATCATCCTTTGTTATAGATACCGTTAAACCATGGATTATGGATCTCAAATCATTCCATATAGTTTAACCATTTAGAATCTCGTTATAGAACTTAATTAGATATACCAAATGTAATCAAGTATCATCTTGCATTACCCTTTGGGTTCGGCCGAACAATTATCTTATTAATTCGGAGGCGCCATGGTATCTTTCTCGCACATATCAAGTGGAGTAACAAATCCTTTATTGACTACAAGTGTTGTGGATCTTTGCCGCTCACATCACTCCGAAATATAGCTTTATAACTACCTTGTTCGGATAGCGTTTATGCTTTACTTACAAAAATGATATCCACACATATGAACGCTTGTATCTCAAGTCTAAGGATGAAGATAACAAACCATTTTCAATATTTTACTTATGACAAGGATCCAAAAGTAAATGTTTGAAAGTTGGGGAATCAATATGCATCTCTAGTGAATACATATGAGTTTGGTGGGAACAATCCGAATTCTCGTTAGAATTATAACCAACACTCACATTTGCCTTATCATAACAATATTCCCATATTGTTAACCGACAATGGACATATTTAGAATAATAAAATTATTCAAGGATTAAACATGCAAATATAGGATAACAATTAATGTATGAATGAATAACAAATACCAAGTATCTTTATTCATCATAATGTAAAAATTGTCTATCAATCCCAATTATTCAAATACTAAAACAGATATGCATGAAACTCATTTAGTAAGTTGAACCCTAATGTTTCCAACATTCTCAACCTTTCTTTAAAAGAAAAACTAAATAGTTATCTGAGTAAACTTTCCGAATACTTATTTCAAATTTCACATATAGTGAGTGATTTGAAATATAAGATGAGT
Source organism: Chrysanthemum lavandulifolium (assembly GCA_022545495.1). Classification (NCBI taxonomy): domain Eukaryota; kingdom Viridiplantae; phylum Streptophyta; class Magnoliopsida; order Asterales; family Asteraceae; genus Chrysanthemum; species Chrysanthemum lavandulifolium. Next base: position 145,039,440 of record CM040239.1, read on the forward strand.
GTCTTATCTCATATGCTCATACTATTGCAAGAATTATAGTATGGAGATGTCGTCTTACCTTGCATGAGGTATTAGAAATCAATGACATACTGACAGTTTATAGTTTCTAAAAAGTGTAAAGTATTCTCATTCATTAATGTGTAATGCAACAATGCTCTATGTTCAGCATAAATAGTTAGCAGATTTATCATAAATGATGAAATCCCACTACAACTAGTATTAATAATCCTCTAGCATCATTTGTACTTATACAACACCATGCTTTATAATTCGTAAACATCTATATTAACAATAATCTAAAAACCTCTCAATTAGATATTGTTGTTGTCTGCTCATTTGTTCTTATACAAAAGCAACAACTAGTCTTATACACAATATAATATATACATGATGAATCCTTAGTTAAAACAACATAAGGTTTCTATCCATGTAATAAATTACTCAAGTGAAATATATCATTTAAGACTTGCTTGAATAATATATTGCATTTGTATTAGACTTAATTTTCCGCATTTGTTTATTCCGATAAACATTTATTCCAAGGTTGTTTGTTTTATTCCCTAAATTTCAAGTGAAGTTTCATTCCAAGCTTAAGGATCAATATCTAGCTTAAATAGAATGATATTTTCAACATCTAAATTTTAAGGAAAAACACATTGCTCCCACTCAATGTCAGATGTACTCAAGAGATATCTTAATTCAATCAGAATCATATTGTAATTAAATTCAAGATCTCAGCTCTTAGATGCATGATCCAATCCAAAACTTGGATTGCATAAATCTTGTATACTACATAAAGATAATATAGATTCATAACCCTTATGATTACACACCGTCCTCGCAAAAGGTAATCATAAAGAAAGAGTTATAAAATCTAATAGTCATATTCAACATACAAATCACATGTATGACAGTTAAATATCTTTATGTAATTAATGCATGTATTATATAAGAAAATTTAATCACAATCAATTGCTTCAGTATGATTAAAAACTTCTTATTAAAATGTCATGCATTAATGTGTATACAATTTTGTCCTTGTGAGTCTTTCTTCAAAAGAAACTCATTCCAACCTCATAGGTTAACTGTTAGGCGAAATAACAATCAAGCTCAAAACTCGATTTGCCTTTTAAGGACTGCATCTTATCATTCATAATTCTAAAATATTTATCAGATTCAAGATGTGATAATGTATTTTAGTAGTTAGCTGATTTACAACAATCTTCTAACTTATATTGCTCAGCATTGATATAAAATATCACTCAAGTGATGAGACATCATTTCGGATTTATGAATGAGAGTAATCATTATACTTCAGTCAACATTTTCATGTTTAACCTTAGTATGACATTAATAGGTGCCTTTTAGAAGGTTAAGTATTTTGTTCTCAAAACTTTGAGATATTTATCTACTCCCACTTACTTTTGTAAGTAGAGCCATGATAAGGTTTTAAAAGGTACCTTTTGAGGGTCGTTTAAGCCCTTATTTGATCACTTTTGTATCCGTTATTGCTTAATATCGTTCCTTTTCACTTTTAGGTTTCTTGAAGGCAAAATGCTGGAATGACACTTATTTGGACGAAAAGGCGAATATCTGAAGAAAATGGCCAAAGTCGAATCGAGACACTCAAAGTCATTGAAACATAAGGTGACGGCGTCATCGCTAATACTATGACGCCGTCGGAGGATTTTGTGACGGACGAAGCCAAAACTCCTATTTTCAAGTGACGACGCAAGTTATAAAAGAGTAGGTCGTCGCAACTCGGACGGCCTAGATGCAATCCAGACGGCGCCGGTCAAGAGGACGGCCTCACAAGCATAAGGTGACGCCCGCAAGTCTAACATGGCCAAGACGAAACCCTAATGGCGACACGGCGTCACAAAACATAAGGTGACGCCGTCGCATGTGTAATCTTATATAGAACCCGAATTTTTCGGTTTTAGTGTGTAGTCTTTGGAGTAAAAACCTAAACCGAACCAAGGTCGTCTTGTATAATATTTTAGGGTTCCAAACCCTATCTTACACCAAGATAAGTGTTTTACTTCATTAATACAATTATGTCTTTGATTATTTGTGTGTATGCTTGCATGTTCTCCATGTCCGCTAATTTACTTGTGTGTTTGCTTAGGGAGTATGAAACTTAATTATTGAATATTGATTGGTTGTCTCTTATCTTAGTTGATTAATGATCTAGTAATGCGATAGGTCATTCGTTGTGTACTTAATGCTTGATTAAATCTTTGTGAACCTTAGAATATGACTCCTTGAGTAGTTGTAAGCTAAACCATCCAAAGAGTGCCTTAGAGTAAGAGTTTATTATCCCTAGTGGGTTTTGTAGACGAGACCATTTGGTAAGTTCAAAGAGTTAGGGAGAAACGCATACCCTACAACCTTAGACACACAACGCAACTAGGAATAAGGACGTGACAATTCAACCACCAATAGGAGATAATTAAGGAGTAGTAAAACCTAAGTAAACACATCTTTAAAATATCATACGAGCACACAATAATTAGACATAGACTACATACACCTTAGATTAGATAATTAGATAAGTAGAGTAATCGGTAGCAATACCAACCCCCCAAATCCAAACCCCGAGATTCGTACCTTTCCTTTTCTAAAAATATAAAAGAAAAAAAATATTCCTCAACCCCAACCTTAGCGTAGTAACTTCTCACTAGCATTCCTATTCCCTAGAGAACGATATCAATACCCGTGGCTTACTCTAATACTACACTACAACGATTAGGTTCACTTCCTAGGGTGTTGAAAACTTGCTCGACGAAAAGGAAATTCCTTTGACCCGAACGACGCGCGTAGCGTTATCAAGTTTTTGCGCGTTCGGGAATAGAATAGCTAGTTAGTAGTCCACCTCGCTTAGGTTTCTTTACTTGATTCCTATCAATTAAACTTTTTCTCATTTTTAGCTTTCTTAGTCTATCCCCCTTCTTCGTGACCTTTGTTCGTAAAAACCATCACTCACCATGATACGTATCTTTCGCCAAAGATTCTTCACTCTACCCGTTCCCAATCCCGAAATTGAGAACGTAATCCCACAAAACCCTTCACCCACTCACCATTTTGGATATCACCTAGGGCATAATGAGATAAATTGTCAACAACAAAGTCCTTTCTATGACTCAAATTCCGATGAGGAACTTGATTATGGTGAAGCACTTGATAGCGGGGAGGTCATTAATGGAGTTAGTTTTGAAATTGAGGAAGACCCCTCCCAATGTTTTGACCCTAGGTGTAGGATTGAGAAAGATGGCCCCTTTAACATGCAATTCCCTTGCAAAATAGGACTAGAAGTGTTCGATGCTTATTTGAATTCATTCTTACCTTTGAACTTAATCTCGAGGACCTATACAATAAAATCAAGATCAATGAGTTAACTTATCAAGGGAACAATGTTGTTGAAGCGATCACTCATTTGCCCGTGTTTGTTGGAAGTTTTGCTTATTTGGTAGAGTTCATGGTTTTAGAAGACTTAGGAGAATTTATTGATAAGGACCTCACTCAAGTAATTTTTGGAAATCCTTTCAAAAAATTGACTAGGTTGAATGAACGGATGATTGATGGTCTAATTACATTCTCTGATGAAGTTGAAGATTTTATCTACCAATTGCCACGCGCTCATCCTAGGTTTAAACATAAGGACATTGAGGCTTGTAATAGAATGACCCCTATTCCATTGCTTAGTGAAAGGGATAAGCAAAATGGGCTTAGGTACCCATATGAGAAAACTAAGCGGTATTACAAAAAATGCCTTGAATTAGGAGATGATTACAAAAAGAATGAAAGAGCGTTGGAATGGCTTAAGTATGAGCACGTGAGCGTGCGCGAGGCAACGTAGGAGCACGACTACGAGTCTAGCTACAAGACTCTTAAATAAAGAAAAGCGCTTCGTGGGAGGCAACCCATGCTTAATTGTTTGCTTGTTAGTGTCATATGTCTTTTATTGATTATTTATTCTCATGTTTAAATTTGTAAAAATGCTTTATTTTGTTTTTAACCTCGTCTTAATTGCATATAAAGGTATTTTACATAAGGGATAAGTGTAGGGAGGATTACACACGTTTTCAAAAGAAACGTAAACATGAGAATAACAATTAACTAAAAGATATATTTGTATGTTTGTTCGAGTCAAATGCTTGTATCGAGTCATAATGGATGTTTTGCGAAATTTTCCGATTCTAAAGATGTAATTTTTCCGAAAAATCGCACCGCTTTTTGTCGGGATAACCCGACGGCTTCAGATCGCAACTGACGGCGTCACGAAGGAGAAAAACAACAGATTACTTTTTTCTCATTTTCGAGCTACTTATAAATTTTGGAATTTTCCGTCTTAATTTTCCGTAAATTGTAAACATCCATTCCACAAGCATTATATCCTAGTTTAAATCGAGTCTTATATATATTATTACCGCCGATTTTACGCGAAGGTTTCGTTTGTTTTCTTCAAGTGTGCGGTTTAATTTATCAAGAAAAAGTTACATAAGATTGGAAGGAGCTTTTCACGCATAAATTCTTCTTGGAAAGGATTTAACCACTACTTCACACACGGATCCTACCGAGCTAATCGGGAGTACTAGTTTCTTCGCTTTTAATTACCTTCCATTATCATAACTTTGATACTTTCGGGAACATTGGGGACAATGTTCGGTTTAAGTGTAGGAGGAAAATAAAGCGGAACTTTGAAATTATGCTTATCCTTGAATATTTGCTTTGTCCAATTGTATTTGTGTAATAAACCATGAGAAAATGTCGGTTAGGGTAATTTTGGCACCGAATTTTAAATTTTTCATGACATATAGGAGTGGGCCATTAGTCTTAACAAAAGCGTCTCACAGATAGGAAGTTGCATGACTAGCACAAAAACCCTTTACCACCTAAATTCCACCCAAAATGTGAGGATCACCCTTAGATTAGTAGGAATTAAAAGCATTCATCTTTAATGCTTAGAGTGTGAACCGGTAGTATATTAGATTCTAGAACTTGTTTTGTGATGCATCCCGAGATCGCTAGTAAGACTACACTTGTGTAGTTAGGAATAACTAAATGATAAGAGGCATTAGGATAACCCTTGTTTGATACCCATAATATAATTACTTCTTGCACTTCGGTTGAGTAATTCCCCCACACCTTTTGCGTTTTACTCATCTTTAGTACACGATACCCCTAGTTAACCCCTCAGAGCCTATCCTTTTCGCGGTTCTCGTGATGTTTCGATTTTTCTGGAATATCAATGAAGAGCATTGTTTACACCCCACCCCCAAATATACACCCAAATCGACTTAGCCTACCTTGTATGCACTCACTTTTTAGTGCATTATTGTTTTCACCCTAAACCCTTAGTTCAATTATCTAGTTGCTTGCATGAGTTGCTAAGTCGAGTCATATCCTTTGTATATAGTTTTGGGACGATTGGGATTCATGGGAAAAGTTAAAGTTTATGAAATGACGGGAAAGGAACGTTAAATTCAAATTCCCTTTGTTTGCATAATAATGTACCCCAAGTGTTTTGATCTTTTCAATTCGGGTCAAATTAGCGTTAGAGTAATAAAAACTCAAGTGTAGGGATGTGCCTATAAATCCCTATCATTTTGATGTTACCGTAGAGGATGGTAGAGTAAAAGTGTATGAAAAAAAAAATTGAAAAAAAAGAGAAAAAGAGAAAAGAAAAAAAATAGAGTGATAAAAAAAAAAACATACGGGCTACCATCCTACATCTATCCTTTAAATTTATGTTTATTTATTTCAGTTAGCTATAGTCTAGAGTGTCCAGTCTTGGCTTAGCAACGCCCTTCTTCGTATTCTTGTAACAATAAGATTTTTGACTTGCCACCACTATATAGCCTATCCCACCAAACCCTTTGTTTCCCTACCGTAAGCCTAACGTTACAACCCTTTAAAGATCTCTTTGATAGTCTTTCCTAGGTGCTTACGCCAAAGCGATGGAGGTTTGATCTATTCTTAAGCCTGTGGTAATCTATGTACTAAGACCGGTTAATGAGTGTTTATCTTCCATTTCCAATTTGTTATATTTCATATACACCCGAGAGATGCGAGTATCCAAACACCCCATATGAGTTGCTAGTATGTAATTTCCGTGCTTGTTATGACTTTTATGGGCTTATATGTGTTGTGGACAGTTTTAAACCAATGCTTCATGACCCCTAACTTATAAATTAATTGGCTAAAGCACATTTGCTTGAGGACAAGCAAATACCAAGTGTAGGGATATTTGATAAGGTTTTAAAAGGTACCTTTTGAGGGTCGTTTAAGCCCTTATTTGATCACTTTGTATCCGTTATTGCTTAATATCGTTCCTTTTCACTTTTAGGTCTCTTGAAGGAAAAATGCTGGAATGGCACTTATTTGGACGAAAAGGAGCGAATATCTGAAGAAAATGGCCAAAGTCGAATCGAGACACTCAAAGTCGCTGAAAACATAAGGTGGCGCCATCGCTTAATCGCGACGCCGTCGGAGGATTTTGTGACGGACGAAGCCAAAACTCCTATTTTCAAGTGACGACGTCAAGTTATAAAGAGTAGGCCGTCGCAACTCGGGCGGCCTAGATGCAATCCAGACGGGCGAAGTCAAGAGGACGGCGTCACAAGCATAAGGTGACGCCGTCGCAAGTCTAACGTGGCCAAGACGAAACCCTAATGACGGCGACACGACGGCGTCACAAAACATAAGGTGACGCCGTCGCATGTGTAATCTTATATATAGAATCCGAATTTTTCGCTTTAGTGTGTATTCTTTTGGAGTAAAACCTAAACCGAACCAAGGTGTCTTGTACAAGATTTTAGGGTTCCAAACCCTATCTTACACCAAGATAAGTGTTTTACTTCATTAATACAATTATGTCTTTGATTATTTGTGTGTATGCTTGCATGTTCTCCATGTCCGGCTAATTTACTTGTGTGTTTGCTTAGGAGTATGAAACTTAATTATTGAATATTGATTGGTTGTCTCTTATCTTAGTTGATTAATGATCTAGTAATGCGATAGGTCATTCGTTGTGTACTTAATGCTTGATTAAATCTTTGTGAACCTTAGAATATGACTCCTTGAGTAGTTGTAAGCTAAACCATCCAAAGAGTGCCTTAGAGTAAGAGTTTATTATCCCTAGTGGGTTTTGTAGACGAGACCCTTTGGTAAGTTCAAAGAGTTAGGGAGAAACGCATACCCTACAACCTTAGACACACAACGCAACTAGGAATAAGGACGTGACAATTCAACCACCAATAGGAGATAATTAAGGAGTAGTAAAACCTAAGTAAACACATCTTTAAAATATCATACGAGCACACAATAATTAGACATAGACTACATACACCTTAGATTAGATAATTAGATAAGTAGAGTAATCGATAGCAATACCAACCCCCCCAAATCCAAACCCCGAGATTCGTACATTTCCTTTTCTGAAAAATATAAAAAGAAAAAAAAATAATCTTCCTCAACCCCAACCTTAGCGTAGTAACTTCTCACTAGCATTCCTATTCCCCTAGAGAACGATGTCAATACCCGTGGCTTACCCTAATACTACACTACAACGATTAGGTTCACTGCTTAGGGTGTTGAAAAACTTGCTCGACGAAAAGGAAGTTCCTTTGACCCCGAACGACGCGTGTAGCGTTATCAAGCCAATTCTCTAAATACTAAGTATTTAAGCAACAATAAATTGTTCTTTATGGAGAATCACAAAATACATTTTAAGTTCTTATCTCAAGATTTGTTAATAAAATGCTTTATAAGATTTTAACAAATCAGAACTTAAATCAAGATATAATGGAATTCCTTCTAGAAACTCAAATTAGGGTTTATAGAAAAACTCTAATTTAGTATAACTCTTTAACCAAAAGTTCTAGAAATATTTTTGTGTTTCGTCAAGCTAGGAAGAACCCCAATACTACAATCTTCAAGCTAGGAAGTGTAGAAAATCAAAAATCCAAAAGGGTTTATGATTCAATTGGTTTGAGTGGTAAAACCTCAAATCCCTAATGAATTAGGGTTTTCAGTTATGTGTTGTTTTGAATACCTTCTAGGTTTGAACTCTATTGAGTGTATCCATGACACACGCAATTTCTAACCCTGATATGTTTTGGAGGTAGAGCAATTAAAGCTATCATGAGCCAAACAATATGAATAAAGTTTGATCCAACACATTAGACATACCATAATGGAGTGGTATCCTATAAGTTATTAGAATTGTGAAACTATATCAGAATTCTATAGATAACTTAATTATCTTTTGAACAAATACTTGTCAATTGGGTCAAGCCAAATTGCATATAAAGTATTTATGAACCAAGTGCATGCTATAATGTATATTCATTGAATAATACAAGAACCTTATGTTCACGTGTTCACAAGAAGACAGAACTGTTCAAGGATTATATGTTCATGTGTTAACAAGAAAACAGAACATTTCAATAATACATTATTCAAAGCCTCATGTTTATGTGTTAACGAGAAAAGATAACACATTTACTATATATACTTTATGTTATAAATCATTGATAAATTCAAGGACTTTATAATTATATCTTAACATGTAAGCATAATTATTCTAACAAAAATCTATACTATCTAATATACTAAAATACTGTACTCACCCCCTAAAGCATTGCATTAAATTTTATTATTAAAACACTACCTTATTTAGCTACTTTGTACAACACCCCAATGCATCCTTTTAACACAATAATATAACCGTGATTGTAAACCTTCTTCAATACTCATCTGTTAAAAATTTTGAAACTAATTATGCTCTTCAATTCACTACATAACCATTCAATCAAAATTTGAATATGTCAAATTTCTTGCGCAATACGCTTGAATTGAATGCATATATCACCTCTCAAAATAGTTGAATCACGGCATTATTTTTATTTGGTAAGTATCTTGATTTTGGTTTAATTGTTATTTGGTTTAATTGTTATTTTGGTTTAATACGCTTGTTTTGGTTTAAATTGTTATTGGTTTATGTTAATTTTGTAGTGATTTTAATGATTTGATATAATGTCCAACAAGAACCCTAAAACAATTTGGGCCTTTTTATTCTTTTGGTAATGATCTTAATTTTGGGAATATGAGTATGCAAAATAAGTTTTCGATTCATATGATCCCTAATTTTCGTATGCACACATTGTATAAATTAAGGATCTCCGTGTTGATAAAGATGCACACCTCATTGTCTTACCTAAGCGTTGAATATCAAATCAAGCAATGGCAACCTTTGTTTCGGGTATATCAACGATTTATCACCGTTAAGGACAACATCAAGTTACGAGTGCGTATTCTTCGCACTTGATGCAACCTATGTTTAGCAAGCCAAATATTGTTAATATGGAGATGATCGTTTTTGATGAACAGCAAGCATCTACTTATGTTATGCTTCAAATTTGGCTTTTATTTGTGTGTTTTAAGCATTTGTTGTTTTTGATGAACAAAAAGCATCTACTCATGTTTGTTGATTTTGGCATTTTAGATATGAATTGTTATTTTGTATAGAAGTTTTGATTTATGTACTAAACTTTAAAATATTCACATTTTTCTTCCGTAACACTAGGATGCAAGCAATCGTCCGGATGGCGTTGGTCGCTGGTTTCAAACATCAATTAGAAGAGGCAATGTCATCATCCTTCAACGATATAGTCTTGGGAGATTCAACCAAAGTTCCGATAGTTAATAAACCACTCCGCCTAAGCTTTCTTTCGAACACCGTGATAGAAAAGTGCATGATTTCACCGGTTCTCGATATGGATTTGACTTTCGTCCATATGGAAACATTACATCTCTTAAGAATGAGGAAGTTGGCGCTTTGGTATGTAGAATCGCTTTAGTTATTTCTATACATTTGTCTTTTCTTGAGTACATGATATGATATGCCAATGAATTGAAACTGCTTGTGTTTCAACATTATGCGATGTGATAGGCCAGTTGTTGCTTGTGATGACCGGATACTTATGACAAAAACGGCAGTGTCCGAAAGAAGAAACCCATCACAATCATTGATGCCGAGTAGGTCATTCTAACAAACTTTTACGATGCATAAACATTTACAATGTATTTACCGAATTGATAACAATCATATATACAGGGCAATGAGTTGCCGTACGCTATGGGTAGTTTTGCTCAACAATTCCGATTTTTGAATAAACTCGATGAACATGGTAAGATCATTGTCGTCCTCCACCGCCATGATGAAAGTCCGATGGTACGCTTACATTCTGCTTACATTCACCAATTTATCTGCACTTTTGACAATGGGTATAAACCAAATCATTTAAATATTTTGTACATGTTTTTGAATAAACAGAAAAATGGCCATCCAAAATGGTTTCAATGGAACAAGGTTGTTCCTCTTCAACGGCAAAGACCAGATACCGCAATGAATTTAAAGATGTAGAATCTTTTAGGAAAAGGTATCTTAAACCAATATTTGTATATGTTTTTAAATTGATTAATATATTAGCGCTCATATGGTCGATACTAACTTCGCCTTTTTAACCATACGTAGTTTGGTGGTCGCCAAGGTACGGAGGATTCTCAACAAACCGCATCACGATCTCAACCGCTTCAAAGAATTCTACAAAAGATGATTTCGCCACCAAATACATGTATAGAAACATTATGGAAATTTTTGATGTTGAATGTAAATTCTTTCACAATCCCACATTTACATATGGTATACCGGATTTATACCTAAATGTAGAATGAAACTGCTCCAAACAATAAATTTTTTTGGGTTATGTAATGAAATGTAGCATACCAATTCATTGTTTCATGTTTAAAACGATTGTACGTAAATAACACCAACTTATCCGGACATATATGCGGGTGTTCCATCCGTTATCGCCGCTACAATTTGTGCTATCCAAGAGGAGGAAGGTTGGTGGTACCTCGGATGCGTGGTGTGTAGAAAGAAGTTGGTTAAGTCTTCGATATTGTTGACCTTGAACCGATACCACACCAAAACCTACCGGGTCCTAATGAATGGTGGTGCTCAAATGCAATGTCATTCATACGCCAATCAAAACCCAAATGAGTATATGCTTTCCTTAAACCGGCTTTGATATGGCATTTGTTTGAATCTCTTAGTGCCTCAAAGGTTCGTGTACTTTTTGCATTTAGGTTCCGCTTACAGTGAGGGTTCAAGATGAAACCGCATCGACGCTTTGTCTATTTAATGATGAGGTGCAGCTATTCTCAATAACTTAACCGCTTATCGCTTGGTGGATAAGTATGGCAAGGTATAAATTGTTCATCAACAAGCTAATTGTTTGAAACACTTTGTACATTCTATATTGTCCACTCATTTACATGTCTTTATGTAGTCTCGATGTCGTCTTCCCGACGGAGATTATGGAAATTGTTGATAAGAAATTTGTTTTAAGGTGGTCATGATGCCAAAACAAAGAAAAGTCGATGCCTGCCTTCAATGTATTATGCTTGTCTAATGATCCCGATATCATTAAATCTGTTTGTGCTACCGCTACACCGGGAAAGGTGACAAATGAATTTAAATGTTTAAACGGTTTTAACCAAAGTTCATGTACTAAGACATTTGTTCCAAAAAATTAGCCATATAATTTCTTTATTTCATTTGGATCTCAGCCTGAAAACGAAGCCACCAGCTTAAAGGTTGCTGATGTGACGCCATTTGTAAGTAATTTTCATTTATGCTATTGTACACATTTTTATGGCACATCTTCATCCGTCACTTATGACGCTTTATACCTTTTACAATGATTAACCTACCATTTGGGTGATTTTACGCAGGATTTGGAGTCACGCATCGATGAGAACACAACGCCGATCGCCGCCCTAAAGAATGATGTTGTCAATGCCGAGCAATCGCCTTCGATACTACGCCTCAAGAAAAAGGAAGGTTGATCCATTGGATAAGACCGACTTGCTCCAAGGCGAAGAGAATAGTGCTACCAAAAGGACAAAGTTGGTTCTTGACAAGGAGATTAAAGTTGAGAAGCCGTGAATGTAGTGTTTATTGAGTTTTACTTTTAAATAAGCGAAGTCGTGGATGGATATCCACGTAAACAATACTTTGTCCGTACCATTATCTTGGTCTTTCATTTTATTTTCCTCACTTATGCGATAATCGCTTGATCCGATTTTACGTTGTGGACAATGTCTTATTAAGAATAACCAATCAAGACTTTGGTTAATTATTTGAAATAAGTTTTGTGCTTAAAGTTGTTTGTAGGTTTTGACAACTACCATTATATACTTGCTTTTGGTCGTTTTGTTCATTTTGCGTGTAACGGTGTGGTATATTCTATGGAACCAAGTCACCGCTTGATCAAGTTTATGTATTACCTACACCCTAATCACCGCACTTTGGTCATTAAGACCTTTTTATACCGATTGATTCAGATTCATACAAAACAAATGTATACTTGCACATTTAGTGTATTATTTATATGTTGTAATGAAAATTTATGATACTATCCCATTTTTATTTATCGACATTTGTATTTTTAAAGACTATCAACGCAGCTTGTATTGAGCATTTGTATTTTGGCTAACTATCAATTCAGCTTTTTTTGTCTCTCAAGCATAATACAAAGATTCACTACATAATAATGATGTGTAATTACCCTTTTGGGACAAAAAGTTTGTTATATGATATATACTCATTGTCACATATCTGTTATATCTGAAAACAAGATGCATACTCCCATCGTATCACATATTGGACAACACTTATATATCTGATAGAACACTGCCATTCAAGTCATCACCAAGTTATCATGCTACCATCATTAACAAATGTAATTACAGATAGATTCATATAAGCATTAACAAACCATTTTATCGTACATCTACAGATTCAACATTATTAGGTATTATACATGTTTAACAAGAATATAGATCATCAAGTAGACAAATATCATGCATTTTTAAAAACATCAATTATCATCGTTAACGATTTTGTGTACACTATGTTACATGAAGTTGGATAATCTAACCACTATCATCATGCAATCGCTTTGATAATGCATGAACCTAACGACTTGATAGTGTTTGAACTAAGATTCAAGATGTTTTGTGCTTGGAAAACGTAATCTTTCTATTTCTAAACACGCAAAAATCTCTTGAGCTTTTGGACTTTTGCGCTTGACCGAACATGAGATATTAATCTATTGGGTCGTTTGGATTTAATGGGCTCATTTATAAGCCTAATTATGTGTAACTTATTAATTGAAGCATTCAATCAAGTCTACTAATCTGCTATATAAAATGTCAAGATAACAAACATTATAAAAGGTACTAACCCACATACTATCATTCGCTTTATATGAGATTGTAACCCAACTAAAATTTTACTACATAGACAAGCAAGCATACTTTAAACAATAAAACACACTCCTAAAGGGAAGTAATGTAATTAATGATGACCGCATTAGTCTAAAGAAGTTGATTCAACAATATATAAATAAGAACTCGATCACAACATACGAAACGTAGTAGGATAACACCTTAAACGTATTAGGATAATAGATCGATGAACAAGTCATGTATCCACCATTATTCAACTTAACATATAACTAAACTACTAAAGTCTTGCCACCTAAACATTGTTTCAAAAGACACACACCCACCGACAATCCCGATAACAAAAGTCAAATCCACTTGAACACCTTCATTCAAAGACATATCAAATATTGGAACAAGCACAGAAACTCCGGATCAACTGCTCCGCCAAATCACCATCACGCCAACAAGTCAAATCGAATCATTTTGTCCTTCCCGAAACGGCATTGCCTTTTGACATGTTTCCATTTGTCCTTTGCAATCATTGTTAGATGGTTCTTTCTCGCTTCCTCTTCCGTGTCTGCTTGTGCCTTACAATACCAGTCAACCGCAAACTCCATCCCACCGTGTCTAACAATTGCGTTGTCAAATGTCCGCAGCTCACTCTTATCAACAAACTTGGTGTACAATCAGATATGAAATACAACACCTCAATAAGCTCTCATTTTAAGTAGACATAACCAAAATTAAATACATAGAAACCGACATGCACTAACAATTATACGTAGTATCTACTTACCAAACGGTTCCTATCAAGGACATAGGCCAAGATTGGTGTGTAAAACATGCATCTTCATTTCTATGCCGATCATGCCCCGCCCAACATGATATGTGAAACATTCTTGGATCTATATTGCAATTTGTGAACACAAAATATTAGAGTTATGCAATCATATAGTATAGATGTGTAACATAAATATCGATGATACCTTTGTCCGTGGGACCTCGACAGATAGGTAAAGCTAACCACTCGTTTCTGGATGTCCTCAAAGCCTAAACCAAGTCCATCCTTCCGAAAGTAATCATATTAAGCACCGCACCACCAAGATTTGTGAAACCATTGGTTTCCGGTACTGTGTGTTGATCGTCAACAACAAGATTCCATCCATCTCCGTAAAACAAGTTTGCATAAACTTTGATTTGATGTTCCTCGAATATGAACACGACGATGATTCACAGCTGCTAAATTCATTCCTCCCATCCGAATATCAAATTCGTTTGTCACTATATCTTGCAGGAAATCTCCGGGAAGCAACTGCATACAATTGAAAATAATCAACATACTCACATATTTATAAACTTCATATTTTAACGTAAAAAAAGACGTTACAAAATAGATAATAGTTCGTGTGTGCTTACCGGAGAATGTCCAAGATTCTCGCCCTGAAACACTAAGCATCTCATCCGCCACCGCCTATCAGTCATCATCATATCCACCGCATTCAACCAAAGACGATTGTATGCGCTACGTAATACGTGTCTTCCTCCTCCTTTATAAAGTGCAACATTTCGACGTCTCAGATACCTACTCTTCTCCGTAAACTTGACCCACTCATCGCCGCACAATTTGTAATGGTTTTCGAGCTTTGTTTTATCCGACTTTGTGTTTTGTTCCCGATTATGTATTAAGTACACCATGGTGTTCCATCGTAGAAGCTTTTGTGAACAGAGATGGTAAACGCCGACAACACAAACAAAATAAAACAAATATTCAATTATAAACATGACTATTAATGTTTAAATTATCACCTTACGCCAAGATACCGACTTTTCGCAAACTTTGCTTTGTTTACAAAGAAACACAAATTGAACACTCATCCCGTCAAATTATGAGTAACATATAGATTAGCTAAATGATTCGCTTTGCAACAACCTTGGAAACAAATATAAGCAATCGATCAGATTTGTACACAATTATCAAAACAAGTATTCATTTTAAAACATATGAATCACTTTACAAATATAAATTCGATATCCTATATGATAAATAAACAAATGGTTTATGTTTATTCACGATACCATAAGTGATTATGTTATAACTAATAGTAATTTATGTTTCCTTTACAAACAAACTAATAATGAATATCATAAGTATACATTCAAATGTCATATATATTGCAAAAGCGCAAATCGTTTTAATCGACACATCGTATGTCTTGCAAATGATACTTTATACATACTACTTATTTCAATACACAAAAACACAACACCTTTATAAAACTTATACAAGATTACTACACTTTGTCCTTTGATGTAACCTTTCGATTATATGATTTCACTCTATAATCATATCATACATTCCATGTAACAAAATAATGGACCACATAATATGTTATTCTCGTTAACTAACTTTTAAACAAAACATACACCATATAAAATTAACCAACCTATATACTTGAAGACTAATCTTCATATCTATTATCGCTTATAGAAACTACAAAACAAATAGTCTTTCAAGTTAAACCTATTTCACAAATATGAAACCCATACCCCAAGCAAGTATCTATGTATCAACATACTATAAATCACTACCATCTTAAGGGTTAAGAATCAACCTAAACCATATACAATTGGTGTTTAATATATTATAGTTGTCATTCTTACTTACATGCGATCATCATAAACTAACAATAAATTTACTAGATTTGTATTTTGTTCAAGATGATTACCGTTTGGTTAGAAATCGCTATGTTGTTGCTTGATTAATGAATGAGGTGTGTGTGACAATTCATCTACCACCGGTCATTTATCAAGGTAAGTTGGATATTTTAACCAAGAACAATCATTACCTTTTGTAAATACACGCTTAATATAAATGCTATTTTTAAAAGTATATTTGTAATATTTGTATTTGTACTAAATAACAAATCACACATCAAGTTAGTCAACTCTATATACGCATAAGATTTGTTTATACAATTAAATTATTTCATGTAATCAACTCACAAATTCTATGTAATTTCAAAAGTAAATTAGAGTATGTTAGAGATCAATTTTAACTTAACTTTGTATACATTGTGTATAAAGGTGCCACCAATGTAGGACATAAACACACAACTAATCTCCTACAATCACATTATGGTGAATAACGAGTCACCCAAGGTTCGTATGTATTTTATGATATTCATAGACAAATCAAGTGATTAAACTTAAATACACTTTTCGATACATTTGAAATAGTCAAATTTGTTCATTTTACTTTTATCTTACATCTTTGTTTCTATGTAGGCTCTCAAAAAGAGGAAGCCAAGAAAGTGTTAAATACATTCGATCCATCCGATAAACCCGTATCTTTTATCGACATATCGATGACAATGAGGTAAGAATTTGAACGCATATGTCATCGTTAATAAAGATGAATATTATATTTTACAAACAAATTCAACAAACAATTTGTACAATTTTAACCGATTATTACATTCTCAAGGAGTGCCCGTATCTCGCAAACGTGGAAGATTGTTGAAAAAGATGTTTCAAACTAACAATGTTGTTCACATTGTTTCGTCTCGATGATGAAAATGTTCACCAATAACACAAAAAAAGAAGCCGCTCATGACACTATACACAATTATAATGTGGTACTAATTGATCATCTATAATAGATTTGTTTTGCTATTACAATTGTTCATTTTACACATATACAATATATGACTAATATCATGTTCCACTACCTTTACATAGGAAGATGATGACGATGGACCCAGAACGCTTAGTCGATCACAAAAGACAAAGGACTTTCTCATCAAATGTACTTCCATCAAGGCTCATGGACGAGAAACGGATGATGATTTTGATAACGTTATTTTGAAGATAATTCCATTCCCATTAATGATACGATTACTAATGGTACTGATAATGAAGATGAGGATGGAATTAGTTTAGGCGATCTTGATACCGATATTGATGAATCTCTCGATGATATTGATGATGATTTGGCCGATTTTATTGAGGATGATGATGCAACTCCGTTTCCTACGGATGATGACAGTTATGACGATGATGTTTGATTGAATAAGAAATGTAAATGCCAAAAAATGTTCTTTTATCAATAAGACATGTTTCACTCTTGATATTCTTATTCACTATGTTAAGTTTTAAAAGTACATGCATTTTAATGAGAAAATATGCATTCATATTCTTAGTAAACGTTGTCATTGTCATTTGGGGTAACTAGGAAGGATTCTAAATGAGATCATATATATTTTCTGATGATACAATTTCTATTTATAGTTTTTTAGCAACTTTATATATGTCACTGATTTTGAAACCTTATTTAGAATATTACTCAATCATGAAGGATCACATGTAAAATACATAATTATACTCACAAAATATCTATAAATACTCCTAATTCACATACATCTTCCAATACGACTTTACACATGGCATCATCAAACCCTAAAAAGAGATCATGAAAACTCAAATACGGCTAAAACAAGTGCAAAGGTTAATCCTCCAACCGTTGTCGATGTTGATCCCGCAACGCAACCCATCGTTGAACTCGCACCGCATGATGGGCGAGGAAACCATCAAATAACAAAGTTGATGATGCAATGAGATTTCTTGCATCGCTTTTGAAGAAGGATCGCCTTCTCAACATGATAAAGGTATGTCGATAACTAGCGTTACCATCTTATAAATAAAATCATCATATATATTTCCTTTATAGTGGCTAATTTAATTTTCTATATGCAGTGAGTTAGACACATCTGCTTTTCTTGATTGGCTTAAAGTAAATGGTGGGGATCCCAAGAACAAGCCAAGATTCTAAATGCCGTTAAGTCGAAGGTGCTAAAAATGTAAGCTATGATCAATGAATTACGGCAATGGGTCACGATTTGACCGATGACTACGTTGTCGATTTAAACTTCTTCGACGAGGATTGAACTCTCATCATCAAAGTTTTATTGTCATGTTTATGTTATGTCATTTTTATTAATAAAATTATTTGAAGTTCAAGCCCTTACAATTTAACTTCATATAACACCATTTCTGTGATGAATATTATGTCTATTGTTATAAAAGTGTTTGAGGTTCAAATAACTATTTCTATACATATTTATCATCAATAGTATCAAAATTAACTTGATGATAATCATGTCTTAATATCATTGAATACGCCAATTAATATAATCGATCTGCTTATGACGGGAAGATGATAGGTGTGTCAATTAATGTCATATTCTAATAGCGCTTCCAAATGACAAATCAAATTTCAAATCGCCATTTAACCAACATATCATATCCTTTAAAAGTTATCAATGCAGAGAAGTAAAACTGAACAAAACAAGGCCCATGTAAACGCCTTATTCTCTTATATTAGCCCAATACAGCTTGTTACGCTATTAAGTTTGATGAAACAAATCGAACATATTAAGCTATGCACACTTATTTTCATACAAGTTAAAAATAAACGTTGACAATAAAATAGAACATACGATGAAATATATTACAAACGCTACACATAAGTTCATAACATTGATCTATTTACCATTACATACATAGCATATCATTATAGAAAATAAGTGTTCATGCCATATACGGCCAAAGCTTCATAACCACTCCAAAACACAAAACATACGACATAAGCAATCCAAACGTAATTTATGATGCTTCGCTTAGACATAACAAGTTCACCATTAACACACACACAAAGTTTCTTGACGACGATTGCGGATGTCTTAACACATGTGGAATATCGAATTTCAACTTTGTTACCGAAGGCAAAGAGACGCCGACGTCTCGAACTTTTTGACAAGCTTGAACCGACCATTTTGTTATCTTCCCAATCACAATCTCTAACAATCTCTCGTCCAGCTTGCAATTGATTGTAACATGATTTTTGCTTTTTGCCCGCATTGTATGCCCAAATCAACGCCAACATAGAACTCCTCTTCTTCAGATTGCAAAGAACGCATTGTGGTATCGCCACATTGCATGCGACTTCACAAAGTCATGAGGAATGTTCTCATTAACACGAGACTTAATGTAAGGAATAACCTTAGATTTACAAGTTCCAATAAATTATATATTAATATCAATCACCACTTACCAACCGCCTTCCGTCCGTAACGCACGCCAATATCGGTGCGTAGAAACAATCCCTCTCATTGTCATGTTCAATGTGTGTCCTTCCCATGCACACATATGTTTCATCCTCTTATCTACAAAACAAAATTACGTTAAATAATTATCATATTGAAATGTTTTTATCTTGACAAATAAGTACATATATTATTCCAACAGCCAAGAATATACCATTGTCAATCTCGAACTCATGAAAGGGTTTCGCAGCTCAGTACATACGTTTCTACAACATCATGACGCATCTCGACACCACCAAGGCTAAATGGCATCAATGAAACAAAGATTGTTTAGCAAGTTTGTCAAGACAAATCTTCCGCCAACAATGCTTTTTCTACGTGAACTAAAATATCCCATCCCCGACCACCGAATAGATGGACATGCCTATCTTCATCCAAAGAAGACAATCCTACGATGAGCTACAGCTTGCTACAACCACTCCACCCACAAGAACGCGAAAGCGATCATTATCAAATGAAGTAAAGAAACCGCTAGGAATGTCCTCGCGTAATGATTTTATATAAAATAAAATGTTATTTACTAAATGGATTTTCATGAGATTTGTAATCAAGTTATTCAATTTAATGATTAGAGTTTAGTAATTACCGTGAATGTTCAAGGTGTTGCACGCTTAGCAAGCATCTTCACCGTCTCAGAACCCACGACATCCGTGACAAGATCCATTGCACTCGATCCATCATTGGTATACCGTAACGTAGTAATGCCCTCTTCTTGCCTAATAAAATGAAATGTCCCGACATTCGTGTACTTGTCGTCATCTAAAAATATTCGCCACTCACGCTCATACAAATTTTAAAACGCTCCCACCACCATCTTTATGTAAACTTTATGTTTCGCTCCGCCATTATGAATTAAGTAAATCCAATTGTTCTTGGGTTTCAGTGGTCCCGTAAATGTAGTAGAAGAAGTCAGAATTGAAATACATGCCGCATGTATTAATGTCAAGAGTTTCAATAAACAACTCAATTAAATAACTTGATCGTACTCACAAAATACCGTAATGTTCGAATGTTAATTTGGTTTGCCTCAACCGTAAACTCGATCATCATTCTGTTTATAAAACAACATACGCTCAAAGGGTCAACAAGTGTTCACATCAACAAATATATGCACATTCGTATATGTTACTACATACTAAATCTGCTGCACACATCTATAATCATTTAACCATTTGACCGCATTTAATACCTATTTTTGTCCGCTCACCATATTATATCATATCACGCGCTTTTTCATATGGAAAACTTAAACGACAATCTACCCAAACTACCTTCCCGCCATAGTTGCAAACAATGTTCATACCGATAGTCGCATAATTACATATTCAAGAAGTATAAAACAAAGTCTTAGTAAATCGATAATATCTTAACCCATATAATTATTTAAAATTACTAACTTCAATCACAGCATATTTTCATACAATTTAACTACACATCCATTCTCAAATTGTTCCTCATATTGTGTAATCATATCTCCATGTTACAAGATATGTTTGTTTAGCTCTTGCACCTTTGATACAAAGATCACACCCTTTTTCATATGCAACAACTAATCTATACTATACTAATCTTAGCCAAACTTATCCCCATAATTGCATACAATGTTAATACCTATATTAAGATTCTTAGGAAGATCTTGCTTAACTATCTAACAAAGTCCTACTAAAATGATTCTAACATAACTCATACATATCTTTAAAAGTAGTATCTTCTATTTTTATATGTTTCATATCATCTAACCTCACATGCAAAGGTCAATCGGTATTTCACTTTAATGTAACCGTGTTTTTCCTTTGTTTTGCAATCTA
Source organism: Chrysanthemum lavandulifolium (assembly GCA_022545495.1). Classification (NCBI taxonomy): domain Eukaryota; kingdom Viridiplantae; phylum Streptophyta; class Magnoliopsida; order Asterales; family Asteraceae; genus Chrysanthemum; species Chrysanthemum lavandulifolium. Next base: position 145,060,708 of record CM040239.1, read on the forward strand.
ACAATAATCACAAACATTAAAAATAGTTTGATCGCCGCTTAATCTATGCATTATTAACACAAAATCATTCAAGAAAAAATAAAATAAAATTATTTGGAGAACCCAGATTCTTCAAGAGAGATGGAGGAGATCAGTTGAGTGTGTGTTTTGAAATTATTGGGGTAGTTAAACGTTAATTATAGCACCGCTAACAACATCACACCTATCTATACACGTTAGTCATAGTCATGATGGTTTTGTTGAATTTTTCCGATGCATCATCACTCAAGCCTACAAGCGTTATATTGTAGATTTAATTACCACTTTTTGTATAAGTTTGTATAAGTAATTAAATTATATTTTCACAAAATCACACAAGGTTTGTTTAGTAACATTTTATCACTTACATGTTTGAAGACCAAGTGATGTGTGTAATACATACATTTGCAGAAACTGATGTGTATAAGTAATTTGTATTGACATTTGGACTTAATACATTTGACATGCAAACATTGCTTTTTGTCATATACAATTAAAAAAAACAAGGTAACCCAATTTTTTAAAAGTTTTTGTTAGTGTAGCCAATCAATGAAGATGAACTGCTAAACAATTTAATTGTCTATATCTCCCGGTTAATTATATACATTTACTAAGCAATGTCAACAATCATGACATTCACGATAGGAAGCATCTGTGACATATTATGCGATGTTGTTTTTGCTCTTGCCAAAAAAATCTAATGAGATCCCGATAAATGAATGTCCGTCACCAACACACACATGATGACCTCATAATGTTATTTAGAATTTGTGACTTATATTAGCAATAGCTTTTAGCAAGTTATCGATCACGAATATGCCATTACTTTACAAGATTTTTGATGTAATATTTCATATTCTACGGATGAGTCATATTATTTACTAAAGTATAATCCAACCATCATGACCCACATACATTAGTCGGTTTACTTTAAAGTCAATGCAAGAAAACATGATACAACAAATTTTTATACAACAATATGTATACAAAATTTGTAGTAACTAAGACCTTTAGTTACAATTAAAGTTCGTTTGACCCATATTCTTTTGTTTCTTTTACACAACGCTCCGCACCATGTTCAGATATTCATCTTTATCTAAACGAATAATTTATTTTTACATTCGCTCCATGGTAAATCAAAATTAGAATTTATTATTTAAAATGATAGGTGCATCATTCTCTTTTACACACATTCAACCAACAACTAATCCAACATTGCCGCTTTCAACACATATTGTATTAGTACTTATACATTTACACAACCATGTATATGTTTTTTCATAATACTTAAGCAACTATTTATGCTTCATCTACACTATGCTATTGTATAATTGTTTTGCATATATCCTCCATTTATAGGATCTCAAATACATTTTAAGTAACTATAGTTTACTTAATAACAATATGTATACAAAATTTGTAGTAACTAACACATTTAGTTACAATTAAATATCCTTTCACAAAGCTCATTTTGTTTGTTTAGAGAATGTTCCGAACCTATGTTCAGATATTCATATTTATGTAAACGAATAATTTATTTTTTACATTCATCCCATGGTAAAAGATACATTATGCTTTATTCTTTTAAATGATAGCTTCCTATGTCTCTTTTACACACATTCAACCAACAAGTAATCCGACATTGCCGCTTTCACTTAAATTGTAATTAGTACTTATACATTTACACAAGCACGCCAATTTTCTTTCACAATACTTATGGAACTAATTATGCTTCATCGTTATTGTATCATTGTTTTACATATATCCTCCATGTATATCCGCCACAAATACATTTTAAAGTAACTATATTTTAATTAACAATATGTATAGAAACAAATATTTCGTAATCAACTTTCAAATAAGTTGTATACAAATAAATAAATTATACAACAAATCATTTCCTAATATATTGTCACCTTCATATTCTATAAATGTATGTATGAGAAATTCTTTAAACCATAATTGTTAACATATTACGGAGTAAAGGATTATAGATGAAATGTCAAACTCAAACCATCACGACGAAGGTATGTTACAATCATAATCGATATTTTTCTGAATTATTTTTCCGAATTTGTATAAATTTAGTTTACGAAACATTTATTTGCCTAAACAATAATACAGTCTATTCCTTTGAATGTATTATAGGACAAAAATTTGCATATGTTAAAGAAACTGTTGCACCAAGAAACACATCATCTGCCAACGAACATGGTGCGTATAAAACGGATATTATTGGTTTTTGAAGCATCACTGCTCATGACAAGAAAATGAAACATCAACCATCTTGGAGAACGATTTTGTATGCGATCCTAAGGTGGGAAACGAAGATCAAATACCACAACCATTTGAACTCGGATATACTACATACTATGATTCCGTAGATCCATATGATAACGGTGATCCATATATACTTAAAAGTATAATTGAGGAGAACTGCATTGCCCTGCTTGTTCGTGAACTTGCAAATGCCCTCCGGAAAATGCGAATGCTCATATTGCTCGCCTCCAACGCCATAATTTATGTTCAATTTTTCAAATGAGAATAATTGTCTTTATCTTTTGAAATCTATTTATGATTATGATTATGATACAAATTATGCGTGAATCATTTTTTACTTTTAAACAATCAAAACATTGTCTAAAAAATTGACACTTTAATGCCCATAAATCGCTTCTAAAATTAGTATAGTCAAATACGCTATAAAAGATGTTCAACATTACATTCTCGCCACATTACACACTACAATGCCTCTACGATTCAACAATGGTAATCGAGGATTAGAGCTACACGTAAGTTTTTCTGCTTATTTCCCAACATTGTCGTAATGTACATCATATCTAATCGTTTACTTTTACATTCTAATAGTGAATGGGGTGTTGCTCCTCCTACAATTGACATATGCATTCATCATGGAGGTAGAGTTGTAACTACAAACGTTTTTTATGATTATTGGGGCGGAGATGAAATTATGATATGCAATGTCTCAACACACAATTTAACCTACAGCAACGTTAGACGATTAGTTCGTCACCATCTAAATCAGTACACTGATGTCGTTGCTTACTACTTGTGTTCCGACTGCTCAAATGGAAGAAGCGATAGTCTTCGTAAGATAGAACATGAATGGTATATCGATGGTCGGCTACACAACATTCAACTTGGTCAAGCAATCGGATATATACTTAGCACATTATTCTTATCCTACCCTTATTGACCCAAATCACAAAGATGGCTACTAAGAAGATGGGAAACAAACGGTCGGATAAGTGGACATGTTGAAGCGAATCAAGGGTCGCTTTGTTGTCATGTGAAAGAAAGAATTCATCACGTTAACTAGCATTCCATTTCATATTTTAAGTACACTACCCATTACAATATTTTCATCATTCATGTTGACTTTTACAAATTTATTTGAAATAAGGATTCATCCAAAATAATTATGCGATACTATTCACAAAGAACATGCAACATTTAAGGATTTATCTCGATTTGCAAATGTAAGTAACAAATATTAACATGAATTCATAAACAAATACATTTACACATTTTGTTTTAGAGAATGAACATAACCTTCAAAGCATATCAAATTTACAACTAAAATATGTTATTTCTACTATCCTTTCCAAATAGATACTTTAAAATTTTCAATAATACGATATACACAAATTTTATTACAAACGCTAGAATCGAAAAATATTCTCATAATCAAACATATTTGTTTACAATATATCTTGATATACTTTCCTATAATACATAAAATATTGAAACTACATAAATCCCATAATCGATTCATACAATTCATTAACATAAAACATATACGAGTATGAAACCATGTTCAATAGCAAATCATCATTGAATGTTGTATTCATTTTATTATATACATTTCAAACGCTTAAGACATTTACATTTACAAACTAACTTTTGTTGTTTCGCTCTTTTCAAAGATATTTCCGCCACAAAAACGACGAAGACTACTTAAAGATGGCAACCTCATGGGACGTGTTACTTCGATAACGATTTACAGGAATTTGCAAACCTATTAGAAAAGGTATGAACATATATCAAACAATTCTACTAAATTCTGTTTACATAGTACCAACTTATATGATTCATGGTTAAACATCTTGATAGGAATCATGACGAGAAACCACGAGGATAAAGCGCAAAACCAAGTCTCGCACAAAGGCGTGGTAAAAGGATGAAGAGAAAGAAGAAGCGAATGATGATTGTGGACTATTCCACAATTCGGTTTACTCTAAGTCTAAACAAGTCGATAAAGAGGATGACAAAATATTTGTTCATTCTAATGATCATGTATACCATCCGGACGATTTTAGCGATGATGAACATTTACTTGATAAACAAGACAGCTTTGTTTAGTACAAAAGATCACAAGTTTGCGCTTATTGATGAAGAAGCGTATGCACATATTCAAAACAATAACAACACAAACGACGATGGTGTGGGTTAATATCAACGATATTCCACATGAACCATTTCGCTTTTAGATATTCATAACAACTACATTCATGAAGATGCCGAAAAAGTTACAACAACCTTACGTGTCCGATGATGATGAATCAATGGGAAGATATTATACCGGCATTAACATCACGCAGATGATTTCTAAATATTTTAGCTTCCTAAAACATGATCATTTGTCAACACATGATCATTTAGATTATGGGTCGGTTATGTGATTCTTATAATTAATATTATTAATAACATTTTAAGTTGATGATTTTTGTAATCATACTTTGTGTGAATTTGTCATAACTTTATTATTATCTTCCATATAGCAAGTTTTTTTGAGTTCAAAATATCAAGATATTAAATGATTTACTATAAATGAAATAATGACACATTTATTACTCCATTTAAATGATTTGGAAAATTTACTCTTCATATCATTAGCTAAATTATATCTTTTCAAAGTGTATGTAGTATCTTTTGAATGAATGTCTTTACAACTTCATATCCATAACATATTTTCATACAACAGCTTCGAAAAACATATCATTGTATAAATTCTCTAACACGTAAAACGATTGTAATCTATTATCATCATGGATGATGAAAACACTCCACCAAACAATGTAAAACGTTCTTCACTCATCCCGAGAATAGAAACCAAAAATGGACAAACTTCGCCATGTCCAACAAGATTTTCAAATCGCTCTCGAGATCCAACTCAATTTTCAAGTGAGACTTTTGCACAAAATATGATTGTGCATTCCGGTTCAACAAATGTAAGAGTATCACGATGTAATTGTTGAATTGTAAGATTATCTTCAATAAAGAATTACACTTTTATTCATAACATTTTTCCATCTATGGTACCTTTGTAACTATTTCTTCTTCATGCATTAGATAATCCTCTACATGTAGATATCGCTTCCAATGCATGTACCAACATCATCGACCAAAAATGTAGGCGCACCACCGCCGGTGTTGAGTCATGAAAGGCACCTTTAACCGACTTGACTAATTGTTAGTTTCTTATAAATTATATGCAAGAACAAAATTAAGTTTGCTACTACCGTGTTGTTACTTTAAACTATTCGATAGTCATGCTTTACCACTAACTTTGCTATTTGACACAGTCATCCACACCGACTAAATACATCATCTCTCGCCACCAATGGCCACTAGAAGCTTACCTTTACACATTCATCAAGGTTTGCTAATTTTGCTTATATAAGTTTGTTTATAAACTTTGTTCAAGTGTAATTCGACATGGTCGCCTCATTTTAATTTTCCAACCTTGATTTAGGAAACGGGTACAAAATAGAAGCACCTTATCGCCCTACAATAGTCAAGAAAGTCCTTTACAAAATGGTAAACTATAAGCTACAATATCAATTCATTGCTTTACGCTTATGTATGTAGATTACTTAAATTATCGCTCATTTATTTTGATATGATCTTAGACGATATGTTATGTTGCAACATCTATCAAATATCACCAAGCTTATACTCACCAATGAATAGTTTGGAAAAAAAAGCGATTTTCAAACAAGAACCTAACTACATATTATACATATGTAACACATAAGAAATTTTCATTATATGGTCACCGATATTCTTCCACTATACTTATCCAACAGCTTGAAAATATAAACGCTGATATACTATTTTGAATGTCAAACGAGGCAAAGAATGGTCACAATAGATGCAACGTGTCGCCTACAATATTCTCTCAACTCCTTTACAGCATGGTAAACTATAAATAGAATATTTAGTTTTTGTTATTTTATGTTTAAAAGTAGTTTGTTTGGTTAATGAGTGTTTTGTATGCGAAACTGTTACAGCTACATCTCACGTTGCGCAAAACACTCAAATAACACCACAACGTATCACTACTTCAGTAGATACTCTGCAAAGAAACAGTTCACCATTGTCAACGCATAAACAAGGTACATATTATACGATTCACAGCCAACCGTAGAGAATCTTATTTGTTTTTTTTCTTCTTTGTTTCAGTTTTTTACTTTGTTTTTCCGTTATGTTTTGACGAAACTGTTATAATAAATTTGTATATAAATAGGCACCAATTCTGTGAACAAAACACCTCAATTAACTCCTGCTGGCACACTACGCAAACGATGACTCCACTTACTAACGCTTCAACGGCACGCTTCAAAATTAGAGATACTGCTTTCATGCATTTGTTTGACCCATATAATTTAACCATGGTTGTACTATTTTTGTTTTCACAGCTATTTTCAAACACCGTCATCCGTCAACGCATCGCACGTCCAACAAAAGTGCGAATCTTCCGGGTTTCAAATGGCATTCGTGGTTTAGCAACAAAAATCAACATTCGAACAAGGAGAATCTTCAAGAAGACAAAAAGGTCTACTGCACCAACGTTATAGCCTCACACCCGATTGTTTTCAATCTTGATGAAGAAGGACCCGTCAGAAAGTTTACGACAAATACGCTTGTATATCCAAGGTATAAGTCAAGAATATTCTTATATAATTGCACAATTTTCATGGTGTTTATTAGAGTAAAATTAATTAAAATATATTATTTTACGTGAGTGCAGAGTACTATGACATTGGCGATCCTACGCTCGAGTGTAAAGAATGCCGTGCCTCACATGGGAAGCGTAGCAAAACAAGGGAATCCTAATCCGTGGGAAAAGCTTATTCCATATGTCGCTCCAAGGAAAAATTTCGCTCCACAAGCACCTCCCGCCCAAAACAGCTTAGTTGATTTATTCGCAATGACGACATCAAAAGTGAAAATTTCGTAAAGAACATTAGAACGCATAACAAAGATGTTCGCATTTTTCAATGGGTGGCAAGGTTGATGACACAATCAATGTGAAAGGACGAGGTCCCTATGTTTTTCGCTTACATGGTCAAACGTACTATAGTATTGGTAGCTTATTCCGAAACCGAGACTCTCCAAAGTTCGCACAGCTTGTATATATATGACACGCAAAACGAAACCGACAATAGAGCGGCCGCTTTAAGGTAAGTGAGTGATTGCCGCTTTATTATTGTGACCGCATTTTTAACAAAAAGGATTGATAAACATTATCTCTTACCTAATGTTTGTCCCACTACTCTATTAACAAAGGGTTCAAAATCTGCTTCGTCTGGCACTTCCAATTCAAAGACACCTATTGATCGAAACATTATCAATGAAGTGAAAGATATTTTGGATACATCAAGTGATTTGGTTAAAACATTTAGAAGGGCACGTGACCGCTACACAGAAGACACCGAGCAGAATATTAGAATAAAGCTCATGGCAAAGAGAGGCAAGAGTGGACGACAATACAATCTTCCAACTGCCGACGAGGTTGCTGGACTTATCGAGGCGACTTGGATGCATGCGCAGTAAGATAGGGACATTGTGATAGAAAAGTTTGGTGAAGGTTTGCAACAGATAAACATTTTTCATCCTATGTACCTTCCCTTGCAATACCCTTTGTTGATGCCTTCAAGAAGATGGGTATTATTTAGAATACCACGTAAAAATAAATCAGACAACCAAAGAATCGAAAAGAATGAAAGAACAGCACTATGCGTGAGTGGTTTGCCTATCGACACAGTGACCGCCGAATACGAGAATTTATTCATACGTGGAGGTCGTTTGTTCCAAAGAATTTCTTGTGGATGGGTTCGCCATGGTTGAGAGAGAGCGATGTTTTTCATCGCTCCAAACAGCCTAAACTAAGGTGTGATACGATTCAAATGTGCGCCAAAGCGTCGATCAGAAATACCGACCCGTCCACGGTTGGAAAGCCTATCATTTTGCCTTCTTCTTTCATCGGCGGACCAAGGTACATGCAAGAATGTTATATGGATGCCATGGCATTGTGTAGGTGGTATGGTTGTCCGATTTGTTTATAACGATAACATGCAACCCTAAATGGCCGAGATTGAAAGATATATGCGGAGCATAAGCTTTCATCCGCAGATCGACCGATGTGGTATCTCGAGTTTTAAAATGAAACTCGATCACCGATGAAGGATATCAAAGAGTTGCGCTTGTTCGGACGTGTTCAAGGTGTATGTTCTTTACTTATAGGCCACACCACATTCATCAACATTATAGTGTTATACGAAATGTGTATAATTAGAATTACAACTGATATTATGTTTATTTCAACAATATTGTGCAGTTGTATACACCGTTGAATTTCAAAAAAGAGGGCTTCCACACGCACATGTTTGTTTGTTTCTACATAAGGATGACAAACTGCCAAACGCCGAACATATTGACAAACACATATCCGCTGAGATACCATACCAAAATGAGGATCCCGATCTGCACAAGTTAGTTTCCGACTTTATGATGCATGGCCCATGTGGTGTTGACGACCCAAATCAGTTTGCATGGATGATGGTAGGTGTACAAACACTTCCCTAAAAGGTTTATGCAACACACTCGTTGACTCGAAGGCTACCCCAGATACGTAAGACGTGATAACGGGATCCATGTTGTTAAGAGGGACATAAGTCGCACAACGGTTTTGTTATTCCGTATAACGCCGTGTTATTGAAACGTTACCAATGCCACATCAATGTTGAATGGTGCAATCAAAGGGATCAATAAAATATTTGTTTAAATACATAAACAAAGGTCCCGATAGAGTATCAAGACAGCTTGTATGAACCAAAGAATAACGGAAGACGGTCAATGATTGATAAACCCGCTGACGAGATCAAGGCGTTCTATGATTGTAGGTACCGTCTCGCTTGTGAAGCCGCATGGAGAATATTTGATTCGAGATAAATTATAGAACACCAAATGTCGAACGCCTCTCATTTCATCTCGGCGCGACACCAGCTTGTATTTGGTGAGAACTCTGACCTTGAAACCGTTATTCACAAACCAACGGTTGGTGCTTCTATGTTCGAATCATGGATGCATATGAACGAAATGTATCCATCAGCAAGGGAGTTAACATACGCTGAGTTTCCTACAAAATTTGTATGGAATGTTCCAAAAAGAACGTGGACACATAGGAAGAAACAATATGCAATTGGCAGAATTCATAATGTGCCAGTAGCAGCAGGTGAAGGTTACTATTGTCGGATGCTACTAAACAGTCAAAAAGGTTGTAGAAATCACGCTGAGATAAGGAAAATCCACGGTGTAGTTTATCCTACTTACAAAGATGCCTGCTACGCAGCGGGACTTTTAGAGGACGACAAGGAACATATTGAGGGTATTAAAGAGGCAGCATATTTTGTTACATTATTGTCACAAAAGGATAGCTTGGTTGCAAACTATATCGAAGAGAAGAATTCTTTTAGGCATTCCGTATAACCATTGGTCCTCATCCTCGAAAAGACCATCTTTTGCAAGTCACCTCAACTAAAAATGATCTACCGATTCTTACGATATGTGTGATAGTCTATAAATATCGCATAATGCTCACTATTTTTACCTTTTTGTTACATTATTGTCACAAAAAAGAGCTTATGCGACACACATTGATGCTTGGTTGCAAACTTGGCATTTGCTATCGAAGACGCCGAGTACAAGAGAAGAATTCTTTTAGGCATTCCGTATAACCACCAACTTAGCTTTGTTACTAACTTTTATATAAATTTATACATGAATGGAAATGGTTACTTATTACAAATTAGTGATTTATCATCCTCGTTAAAAGACCATCTTTTGCAAGTCACCTCAACTAAAAATGATCTACCGATTCTTACGATATGTGTGATAGTCTATAAATATCGCATAATGCTCACTATTTTTACAATCATATTTGCATACATAAGCTACGCCTCATGTATGGCTATTTTGATACAAGTTTACTTACTGCTTACCACGAGAAAAAGAATATTTGTTTGTTCTTTATCGAACAACTTATGCGCCAAGAGGCACCGCTTGAAAGCTTTTCCAACTTCCTTATCCGATGAGAGTTACATGGCCGACTTTGGTAACAAAGCTAATCTTTGCCGAGAGAGATTATAATCCATCGAGTTACAGTCAATACGAGACTCTATATGCCGCTAACCACGGAATGTAGAAATGTATATGACACCATCATGACGTCTGCTACAAATGGTAGAGGAGGAAATTATTTTGTATACGGGTACGGAGGGACCGTAAGACGATTATGGAAAACCCTTGTCATGGGATTAGAAGAAATGGTGACATAGTCATAAACGTTGCATCAAGTGGAATTGCATCTTTATTGATGTCGTGGACGGACCGCTCATTCGAGGTTTCATATTCGATAAATATTGATGAGACTTCTACGTGCTCAATAACTCCGCAGTGACTTGGGAAGTTGTTGAAGAAATGCAAGCTTATTATTTGGGATGAGGCTCCCATGACAAATAAGTCGTGCTTTGAGGCATTAGATAGGTCCTTGAGAGATATCTTGCGTAAGAACAGTACGACACTTTTGATGCGCCTTTGGTAATATGACCGTAGTATTTGGCGGTGATTTTAGGCGTGTCGCCTGTTATTCCAAAAGGTTCCCGCCAAGACATTGTTAATGCATCTTTAAAACAATCGACTTGTGGGATCATTGCAAAGTGTTAAAATTAACCGCTAATATGCGCCTTTACGGTTGGATCACGGCCGAGGATGTGGTCGAGATAAAGGAATTTGCCGAATGGATATTGAAAGTAGGAGATGGAGATGTTGGAGGACAACACGACGGAGAGGTTTTGATAGATATACCAAGATATTCTAATACATGAAACTAATGATCCCGCATAATCTATTATAGATTTCACTTACCCAAACATTTTGGATAACATAGGTGATCCGTCTTACTTCCGTGAAAAGGCTATTCTTGCTCCAACCAATGAAGTGGTTGATGATAACGATCATTTGCTTCAAACCTTTCCTCGGTGAAGAAATAGTTTATCTTAGTTGTGACAACATAGATAAACCGACCGTGGTGGTGCTATAGACCAAGCCGCCTTTTCACCGAATTTATCAACGGTTTAAAATTTTCGGTGTCCCAAACCATAGGCTCGCATTGAAGGTCGGTGTCCCAATAATGTTGTTGAGAAACATTAATCAATCACAAGGTTTGTGTAATGGGACAAGGCTTCAAGTGACTAAATTAACGCGCGTTTCTATTCAAGCCAAAATAATTAACGGAACACATTTTGGCAATACGGTTATACTTCCAAGGTTGAAAATTACTCCATCGGATAAACGCTACCACTCAAGATCGTGCGCAAACAATTTCGTGTCGGCTTTTGCCATGACGATAAACAAGAGCCAAGGACAATCACTTTCGAAGTTGGTTTGTACCTACCACGCCCTGCTTTCACACACGGACAATTATATGTCGACTTTCACGCCAGAAAAGCAAAAAGGGTTTAAAGGTTGTTATTTGTGATGCCGATCGAATTTATTAAAGACTACTACAAATGTAGTCTATAAAGAGGTTCTTCACGGTCTTTGATCGCTTATCAATGTGTATGTTCGGATACTCACTTAATGTCATACTAATTTGTTTTTACATGTTTATTGTAATTCACACAAAAGTTTTACTTACACATTCTTTTCATGGTTTGTTAGGTTCTCGACTTAATTTGTATTGCCTTACCAATTCATCTACTTCTCACTACATACGCTTTCTTTTTTTCAAGCCTGTCAAGATTGAAGACCACCTGAATGTATGTAGGAGACATTATTACTTACAATAATTGTACTCTATATTGTACTTGACTTATCACTTCATATTAATAAATAATAGATTCAATATTTGTTTTCTTTCATTATTTTTCTTATTTTGTTTACATACTAATTTTTTTCTTTTTGCAACATCTTTTTTCCTCTTATTACTTTTATTATCATCTCATTTATATTTTTTTAAAACATTACCCGTGTCAACGGGTCTTATAAGCTAGTACATTACATGAATGATATTTCAAGAATAAAATGCAATTGCTCCCACCGGATTTGTCAACATTACAAGTGTTACATTTCGAAGAGAAAGCATATAGCAGCTTTATATACTTTCCTATTCTCTTCAAATGCCTACTGAGTAGCATGTACTTAGGTATTGAATGTAGTATATGAAGTTCTACTTATGTAGACAATGGACTAGCCATTCTTTTATTCAATTAACTTGAATCTTTAGCATGCATTCCTCCTTTATCGCCTACAAAGCCCCAATGGTAATTAGCACTTAGGAATAATAAGAGTCCAAGAAGATTTCTAGCAAATATGCTAGTAATTTCTTTACTCTTTGCGGTTTAAACTCATACATCGTGACAAGTGCAGGATGTTATTTATTTTGTAGCTCTAAACACAATGTTTCCAAGAACACAAAATATTCTATCTTTCAATTAACTCTAGACCACGAAAGGGTAATGAAAGATCATAAACGAGTTTATCAATTTTGAATCCTATCTTAGTTAGTCAACTAAGGAGAAAAGATAGGTATAAGTCTCACTCTTCTTACTAGAAAAGAGACTAAGTTTGTCTTTCAAAGAAAAACAAAATTTGTTTACGAATTATGTTGCAATAACACAATTAATCGTAACATAAAAAGTTCAAATCTAGTATTTTCGATAATTACATTCTTAAAAGAATTAACTACCCAATTAATTACTAATTAAGACTAAGATCCATCTTGCAACCCCACTTAATTACCATAGGTTTGACCAGTGTAAAGAATAGGACAAGAGGTGGCGACGAGCATGAATTGCAAAATGAAACTCTTAGATTTATGAGATCGCTTAAGGCATTAGTATCAAGTAATAATGTCAAAAGCATGTTTAGTTCTCATCTTATGCCTCGGGTTCGAGGTCCCACCAAGTTAACTCGAGATAAGTCGACCAAGTATGAACGTGTAAAAATAACCGAGGTCCGACCAATGAGAAATAATTACCATGGGTTGAAAAGCCCTTAGGTCCGACTGCAGAAGTCAATCCAAGCGCACGTGTTCATAGTTGGATGGCATAGACTTAAAATTAAAATAGGTATGCACATAAATGTGGTAAAAGTCGGTACAAAGAAGCATGCAAAACAACTTTGTAACACTAATTTTAAAACTTTGTAATGACACCAGTAGTGATCATCATGGTTCACGGTAGCTCCAATCGAACGCATTGGGAGGCAGAGGACCGTAAGCGTCAAGCATAACCTTAGACATCCTTTCAAGTGGACTGTATGCATTTCTTTGAACCCCTTTTGAGTTTGTTCTAGTGGGTGAGCCGTACATCCCAAGTGTCCATAGCGCCTAGTTTTTAAATTCTTGAAAACGTGTTACATATATTAGGTCACTTTATTTTACAAAACAATTTTCCACGAATCAAATATCGTGTCACAATGAGCATGGTATTTAGGCGTGTAATAAAGACCAATATTAATGTTATGGTTATTATATGTATTATTCCATATTGCATACAATTAGGTGTCAAAGCAAGTAATAATGCACATATAGGAATCACAAACATACAAGCATAAACATCAATATAAATAACCACATATTGTTCCGAGTCCTCTTGTAGTCTTCCCAAACGGAGAACCATAAGACCGCTACTAGGATGCAATACCTAGATCACCCCATACATCACTTAGAAAAGCAATTGAGTGGGTCTTGTGGCCGAAAAACACATAAAAGCATGGCAATTTCAATTATCAAGTAATAACGCAATTATGTATTTATAACCAATATGTAATTCTAATTATCATAATAATTTAATTAACAATAAATAAGTACAAATTAACTTTAATTCTAATTAGCAAGTAATTTTAATTTAACATGTAATTCTTAATTAACAATTTAATTTTAATTAACAAGGTAATTATAATTAACATGTAAAGAAAATTCTAATTAACAAGTAATTTAATTAACAAATTAATTCTAATTATCAATATAATATTAATTTGTGTGTGACTAGTTATTATTTATTAAAATTTGACAAGTATTGCATGTAATTGTCAAAATAAAATAAAACAAATAACTAAATTAGGTTTCATGCACCTTTTAAACATGTATATTAATTAAGAAACGTAACCCATAATCGCAAAACGAGTTGACTCGTGATGCCAATCGTTGGGATTTTAGAACTAGTTAACCATTAACCTCACGAGTACGCAGCGGATATTGGATCTAGTTAATGCAATTATGTTAAGCACGATTTAATAAACAAATAATTAATACAATATTAATTAATTAAAAGGGATATAGAAAGGCTAACCTTGCTTGGCAATTGATCTCTAGTAACGGTACAAGAAACCAAAACGAAACCTTAAGTATCTAAAATAGATACCTCAAGAGTATCACACACAAACCCGATTAACTTATACGCTCGATTAAGACGCTAGTCGAGAACGTAATTAATAAACAAAGTCAACAATAGTGACCACTTGAATATATCACAAAATGTAAACCCAAGAACCGCTTTTCTTTCCTCGTCCGAGTACCCCAAAGAAAAACAAGCCAGCAACTGTCATTCCACCCGATATCGGACAAGGAAGTTCGATATCATTAGCTTCGTCCGAGATGATACCACCACCGTAAACCGAACAAAACCCTCCTTAGTCTGCGATGTTGTATCGACCAGAAACAAGAGAATCAAGCAACTAATCCTAACTCCTAAACACTTGTAGCTTTGCAAGTTTAGGAATCAAGAAACCAAGTACAAATCATATTCGACTTAATGAAGTAGTCGACCAAGATCTTTTAGCGGTAAAACTTAATCGGTTTTATGGATTTGAGGTATCAAGTTATCCGTGAGAATGACCGAGGTTGTGTTTGCTTTTATAGCAAAACAACCGACATAGTGGTTGAGCTAATAACTTGATCGACAAACCATAACCCAAGTAGAAAACCCATTCTTTGTCCCTTGCCCGATCACATAACCAAAGCCCATGGCTTGTCATATTTCGACCCATGTTCATTTGAAAAAAAGCCCATGGATTAATATAAGAAATCGGGTCAAGTAATGCATATCGGGTATAGTTATATTCAAGTATTATAAACGTCACACGTATACTGTGTTTATCGCGTGCTCCCCATCGGCTCACACACTAATAGTCGCTTTGTCGTGTTTGAAAACTCCCACAAACCAACAAATCCAACTATGGTCTTCTTTGATCGATAAACCAACTAGCATCAATTCATATAATTGTGAAGAATTTCCTTTGCATTAAACTGCAATCAATGTTTCCTTCAAGTTGCGGTACATACTTGTATCATATCATCCATATGTGAGAAAACAATGACAAAACCGCCATTAAATATGGAATATAATCACATCATCCTATTTTCCAATTCTAAATTGTTTAGACAGATGACTTGATCAAATTCATTGTTAGTCACATCAAGGAGCTAGTATTGTCTATAATTCCTAACCAAACATTGAGTTTCATATGACCATAGAACATTAAAACCCGTTATGTATTATTTAACCACAATATATAGAGATTACATGAGACATAAACGAAACCCTAACGGACCCTAAGCCCACAAACGAGCTTAAATGACTAACCTAATCTATCATCTAATACTCCCCGCAGCTTGGAGTGAGAGGTCTTGAACGATCCAACCGAAGTTTAATATTGCAAAAGGCGTTAAAATTGATGACTTCCTAATCCTTTCGAGAAACTTGATATGGTGATTGTTGTTGTAATCTGTGTATGCTAACTAGAGTAGGAGATGGACTTCATCCTTTTTTCTTTTCTTTTTTTTCTTGAAAGAAATAAGATGATAACGAAAGTAGATAAAACAATAATAGGGCATGAACCTGATAGAAAAAAACATAAGCGAGATTTTTTTTTTTTTTTTTTTTTTTTTTTTTTAATTGTGCAAAGTAAATAAAGAACAAGAAGATGCAACAAAGACAAAAAAGATGTTTTACGTTGATGATGACAAAAGCAATTTAAGTGCCAAACCTTAAGAAAAGAAAATAAGCATCCGACTTTATGGGACAAGCATTTTGCTAAACATTAGTTGCATGAAACAAAGAAGATAGGAAAAACTAAATGATATAATAAACGGAGTGATAGAAAAGAAACATCATAGGCAAAAGAAGATGATTTAATGATATTGCTGTGACGGCATGACGCATGCCAAAACGAAATTAGGACTCGAGAAGAGAGGATAGAGATCGGGGAAGCTTGACGGGGTAGTATAGAGGCAATGCTCATGGTGGCCGACTAGGTCTTGGATTAAACCCGCCTCGATACCATGTTAGAACGTTAAAACCCGTAGGTACAATGTATTATTTAACCACAATATATAGAGATTACATGAGACATAAACGAAACCCTAACGGACCCTAAGCCCACAAACGAGCTTGTGCTTCCGCTTGTCATCGAATTTCTTCATCAACAATTATTTATTTGCTTTAAGTTATTTTATTAGCTTTAATCTCCAACCGAAGCCATGATTTCGCCTCGATCATGGGAGTGTTAGCTCAGATATGTAACGGGCCCAAACCCGAGTCTAAAATTTCAGATTTGCATATTTAAGTGTGTGGTGTATTCTTGTAATCAATCAATCAAATCAATTCAATCTTATCATCTTACAATGACTACACATAACATTCTTTGGACAAACAATAATAGATGCAAACTTCAAATTTTCAACAATTTTCATTTTGTTCTAAACCAAAATCCATGGTTTCCTTCAAGTAATTATATTCTTGATTTAAAACGTGAATTCACTTGTAACGTGAATATCCAACCATGAATTCCTTTAATCAACAAATTTAACTCACATCAAATTATCCTTATGATATTTAAAGGATTCTCATTGTTCAAACTTCAAACCATAATCCATGGTTTCTTTCAAGTACTTTAGTACTCGCTTACAACAGTCAACATACGTAATCATTGATCACTACCACTTTGCCTAAATATACAAGTACCATGTATCTATTAGACAAATTGACTTGGCCAACTACGTTTTGTGTAACAATTTTTGGCTACGATTATTCCAACACCTTTCCATCATGCCAAAATTCAACATGTCATCATGCCAAGCACATTTATTATAAAACAAATGATTATACCAACTGATTAGCCATGTATGTAACTTTGTATGAACAATAGTTACATGACTTTATTTCAAAACATGTATTATGATTACACATTTACACATCGTTAAGAATTGCACTTAATACATGATGTCATCAATCAAAGTTAAGGATTATGATCATGACAAGCAAACACACATGTCAAAATAATGAACAACAACATTGCATTTTGGTTCTAATATCGATTAGGCCATGAACTCAACATAGCAGTTTTGACATACAGTTGCACTATGCAACCAAAAACACTTTGCAACCATGTTTTTGGAAATTGTTTTCTACGGGTCAACAAATCACGGCTCACCGTAAGAGAATCGTCAAACTCACAATTTCACCATGCAAGAACAACATCCAAAACTTACC